>JASGAT010329678.1:0-13340 GCA_030220025.1 Chelon auratus | reverse complement strand
ACAACATTCTGTTTCCAGACACCACAGGACACCCTCAGAAGGCCCATGTCCATTCTCTGATGAGTCCCAACTGTTTTGGAGGCACAAGGGAGACCTACACAATACGAGGTCATAATGTCATAATGTTATGCCTGATCAGTGTATGTCAATTGAAATTTGACATTTGAGAGCTTGTTGCACTTTACTTTCAGTGACATCTGATGGAGTCCAACATGATGAAGGGTAAAAAAATAAATAATAATCTAAGACATTCAAGCTTCATTCTAAAAGCTCTAGCTACATTTACAATGAGCCCAGAATCTAATAATCTGAGTAAAATCACAATCATAATGAAACCTGCTCACGTAACCACCGCAGCCAGAAACATTCATGTAAACATAGGAAATGTGTGCTGCAAACTTTGAACCGTAGAGACTTGAATGTCAGTTAAGTCAGTTAAAGGTATGCTTAGTGAGACGGTTAAATAAACTGAACACACAATAGTGTGTTTTATGCAAAAAGTCCACTGACCTTGACCTCAGCATGTTCACCCTCATCCTCATCTTTGGCAGACTTCCTTATTTCACTTTGCAGAATCCGAACAACATCCTGAAGTACGTTGCCCATGATGGCCGCGCCCATGAGGAAAGCCATGTCACAAGTCCTGACAGCCTGCAGGATCTCATCTTCCGACGGATTTTCACGGCACAACGCGGCCACTTTGAAGAGGCAGCCATAAGAGTACACACGCCTCCACTCTTTGTCCACATGGCGCCATGTCCCCGTGTTGAGTCTCTCCCATGAAATATCCAGAATGACCTGAGCATTAAGCACGCGGCTGGCACTCGGTGAGTCACTATACAGCTGCATCCTTGACCGCTTCAGCGTTTCCACCACGCTTGGTTCCACGCTGTCGCCGAACTGCAGCGGAAACTGCTCTTCATTAAGAGGCAGAATGGCAGAGATGTTTGACCACAGCGATGCCATTGATGAGAAGGTCTTTAGTTCTGCTGTGGGGTGGACAATGGAGGTGAGTCAAGGCTGCAACTGCTCAGGCAGCACTTGGAATTTTAATTAAAATTTACATAAACACCGTTTAGAGACTGTCTGACTTTTAATTCAATGACATTTTCAGTGGTAAAGTCGTGATTTAATTCCCCGTTCTGTGCTTAGCTGGTCATGGACCTATCATTGTATCTGCTAAAACTGCCCGTCATCATCACACGCATACACAGGACACTTGTCATTTCAATCACCGAAAGCCTCTTCGCAGCAGCGAAACAGGTGCACACGCCAAATTTCCAAATTGGCAACTACAAAACGCAGGTGAGGGCATCGCGAGCCAGAACCAAGGGTGTGACACATGCACAGCCATGACACTTTGTCACAAGGTTTCTGGAAGCGGCACCTCTGCCTCCGTGTGACTCCATGCATGTTTGGACGCCCCGCGTTGGCTGGTGATGATGCCAAGGTGCGAGGCAGCCAACTCTGAGCGCCCGATTCATTTGAGTAGAGAAAGCGCAGCCTTGTGAACTCTGACGCAACTAAACTGAACTGAATGGATGCATTTAATGTGCCATATGCCCGAGGTATGCCACGACCCTGAAGTGCACTCTGGCAGTGCTGATAAGACCGATTTTTATACGGCCGGAAGAGCTAAAGAGAGAAAAATGAGAGAGAGAGATGGAGTCAGATGAGAAAGAGACAGATGTATAAAGAGATTTTTTTTTGGGATGATGAAGAATCACAGTCAGTTTTGATTATGAAAGATACACAGAAAGTGGGAGGAGCGAGCCTTTGCCATTTACCTTTACTATTTTTTTTTTTTTATGCAGCAGCAGGAAGAGGAAGCCAACAACATTCTCTTTGAAATCACTGAAATTTGAAATGTTGAATTTTATTTAAGTTTCGCTAAAACGCGAAGAGATGCACCGGAAAACCGGAAGTCAGTTCTGGTTTTGCAACAAATTAAAACAAATTAAGGTTAAGGACCCACACACATTGCTCGATTATCAATCCAAAAAATAAATAAAAATATTTTTTAATATTTGTATTTTATTTTATTAATGTATTGCTCTTTTTAATTTAAATATATATGAATTATATATTATATTAATGTATATATTTATAACGCTTTATTGACTCCAATGTATCAAAAAAAATGAAGCACCATTATGAATATTGCGTAGTTCTTCTACTAGTTAACCCCATAAAATATCTCTATATTATGTAAATAATGTGTGAAATGTGGATAATAACATAAGTGGAAGCTAACACGTTGAACAACGGCGCGTTCAAAAGACGACTCGTTTTGACATACTGTGATTACTGTGAAGTGAATTAATATCCTAAAAGCTTGCATTTACCTGTTACTGTCACATTTTCGCCGTTTATCCAATAACATTTGTGCAGTAACTGTCAGGACTGACACCGGTAACGACGGTGCTCCAACTCCACACAGAACTCTGCTGCCGGTGGGACAACAAAAACATACCGGAGGGAAACTCGAACAGCGGAAAACGTTGGTTCCACGTTGCGTTCAAGGATTTTTTTTAGAACTGCACGAAAAGCTGTAAACTGCAATGATTAATTACACCAGCTAGTTGTCGGTGCTATTTATCAATTTCAAGGATGCTTTCAGATTCAAAAACATATTTGTATTTAAAAGTGGTCCAGCAGAGGCACGTGCACATGCTTTAACATGAGACGTACCACTCTGTGAAGCCAGGCTCATATTGAACTGGATGACATCTTGCTAAGTGCTTGGAGCGCATAAGAGACCCACACTCCAGCACGCACGCAGGCACACTACACTCTGCACACACCTGTTTGTCATGTTTTGCCAATTCCCTACTAGGCACACACCATCCTACATTCTACTCCTACACAGTTACATTCGCACAACCTTCTCAGTCTTGCAGCAACTCAAAAGCCTGTTCCTCTTTTCAGATTACCAACCATCTGTAGCGTACCTCAGTCAGTTATAGCAAAACAGGGCTCTGGTGACAGCACAAAGACACGCATAAATTAATTTATAAATCTGTCTCAACAGGTGAGTCCGTTCACTGTAAGTCAACTCTAATAAATTATGGCAAAATCTTTCCCCTTTCCTGCCTTTGCTCCTGCTGCTCAGAAATTTATATAAACACAGATATTCCTAGAAGACTGATTGATATGTATCTTCTCATGTGAAGCTAAAACAGTAATTGGGTTTGTCTTTTCGATGTCACACAGAGATATTTGAGGGCTTTTTTTTAAATATTTAATTGCTTTTTTGGGGACAGGGAGGCCTGAACAAACACGATATGAAACCTTCGGCAGGGAAGTCTAGAATCTATAAACACACGGCACTATTATCAAATGTCAAACACTCTATGAAATTCAAATAATCTCGGTGCGAACCGTAGAGCTGTTGGTGTATGTAAAGCAGATGGAAACCGGAGAGAAGACAGCCTGCCATTCCTCGAATCACGGGGGACTTTAAAATGTTTCAGGCAATTCTATTCATTCTCACTGTGTAAACAGAAGAATTCTCGAGGCTCGATCTATTGTTCACTTACTTGCACGGAGGTGAGAAATTACCGCGGTGGCCAAAACAGCAGCGTGTTCTTTTATGTTTTTTAAGCTTTTGCTGTTGATTTTGGAATAAAAGGAATGATAGACAAAAAAGGTAATTACAAAGTTAGTAGAATAAAGTGTATCTGAGTGTTTTGTAACCTGCACAAGAGCCATTCTTGTATATGACATTAAATGAATATCATTCATTTAAAAAATAGGCAAAAAACTAAACAGAAAGCTATTATTTATAAGATGTATTGTAAGATATATCGACCTCACGTCATCTGGCGAAACTCATCGTTCATTATTGCATGGGAGTCAGAGGGAGAGCAACGCCACATCACGATGTGAATGCTGTGTTTGTGCCTCTGTGTCTGTGAGAGCGGCGAGGGTGGTCCCAGCAGGAGAGGGCCGTTGCATTATTCACACGTGCCTGACGCTGTGGTTGTAAAACAGCGTGGGGCTGCAGTGAAGGTCAGAGGCCCGGTGATGTGGCTACTCCCTCTGCTGTCAACACTGACCTCATGGGCAGGTCGTCCATCCAAAGCTTCATCGGCAGGGGTCAGCGACCTTTCCCCTGTTTACGTGGAAGGAGAGGGCGATCACTGAGCCCGTACCTCCCCGGGCCTACTTATCTGGTGCCCTTCATAAAATATTTCAGGCTTCTATTGTACAATGTCATGAGTAATATTATCTATTTATGTAGTTTTTTCTTTTTTTAATTAACTGAAATGACTTCATTTGACATTAGGTTTTTTTATATTGACCAGAAGGAGTGGCTGCACTAAAGCTGTTTTCACATTTATGCATTTTTAAAAAATGTTTTTTTTTTTTTTACACATTTGCCACAACTAAAATAAATTAGCATCTTTAAATCTTAAATCTTTATTCGCAACTTAGATCTGAAACTACAAAGGAGTCTTTGCTCTCCAGTCTGTCAGTGAGGTGGGTGTAGAAGACAGCTGTAAACCTTACATATAATGTGAAATTTACTGTTGCTGCTGTTATTACTTGCCGTTCACTATAGAATTTAATAGCCACTTTGTACGAGAAGATTTGGGGATGAAACTTTCTTCCCAAGGTCTGTGGGTCACCTGACAGTATGTAAATAAAGGTATATTTGCTTTCCATATTAATTTATCAAAGCAACATTTAACAACATTTAACTGCTGACATTTTAATAGTACCTATAGCCAATCTATTAAAAAAAACTAAGAGGGCACATGCCCCTTCAAGTTGACCATACATGACACCTCTGCTGGCGGGTGGAATGTGTTCATGTGAACAGGTGAACTGCTTCCTCTGTTTCTAGTCTTTATCGTCTAAATAATTCTGCTTCTAATAGCCTCCATTTGCTTTTCAGCACACACATTGCTTTCATTAGCAGCTAATTTGCTGTGCAAGACTATGCGATGTGATCTAAAGCTCCATTATTGTTATTAAATGCACACTTATTTACAGTTTTTTGCACTTATTTCTTTTCCTTTTCTTGCACAATTATCCCAGTTCATTAATCTCAACAATTAATTTGTATTTTGTTTATTTTTGTTTGTCTTTGGGTGGAGAAAAAAAAGTCATTTTAACCCCTAAATCCCACTGAATCAGATAGTTTACATGTTAATATTAACTATGAGAGTTACGTGCTTGGTTTGTTTTTAATCAAAAGTGAAGTGATTCTGTTTCATATTTCACTCTGAGCAGATTTTCGTAATTTAATTCGGCTTTGAAGTGAGCGGTTTTGATTTTATGCCCCTGCAAATAGGAGTCTTTCCTGACACATTGTTTGGATTCTCAACTGTGTCTGAGTTTGTGCGGTAAGCAATTAATTTGGTTTGTATTATCATAATTCCCTTTGAACCTGGGCTTGTCTTGGTGGTGCTGTAACAAAAAAAAAAAGTCTCAGCAGCAGCAGCAGCAGCAGCAGCAGCAGCAGCAGCAGTAGCAGCGGCTCTGGGTATGCCAGCAGTCAAAGAGGGCAGCAGGGCAGCGTGGACCGTGACTGTCAGTGGCGTATTCCCAGGGGCCTGCGAGGGTTAGAACCACCGGGACGCCACAGGAGGGATGTAATCACCTCCATTACGCTCCAGGTGCTGCTGAAATAAAAGATGGAAACAAGCCTCCAGTCGTGTTGCCATGGATCAGAATCCAATTAAACACTGTTTAGCTTGACACAAACTGCCAGTCGTAGCCTGTTGACTCATGAAATTAATGTATTGTCATGGCACAAAGAAAGTGTTGCCACAGAGAGTGCAGTGTGACCTGGAGCAATACCTATCTGAACCGCTATAGCTTCATTCCTGGGTCATGTAAATTTCATAGGCAATTGGAGCATCAGAGAGAGAGCACAATATTGCATTTATATATATATATTTTTTTGTGTGTAAAGGTCATTTGTTTGCTTAACCTGGCACACAAACACGTATCATGTCAGTACCTTCAAATTCAGTGCCACATTTATCCCCAAGGCATTTTATGCATGCATAAAGTCTAGCAGAGGTTAAGGGTTGCTGGATTCCTTGGAGACCCGGTAATGGATATTTGGAAATGCCCTGGAGGGGTAACAAATGAGAGGTGTAAAGTTAAATGTGCTGTGAAATCATCGGGAGATCTGAAACAAGCTGCCTTTACAGCCTCGGTGAGGTTTTACGCCGACAATTATCTCCGGGCCCGCCCAGCCCCCGGCTCAGTGTGACCACAGGTCAGCGTCGCGGGTCCGCTCGCTTACAGATGTTGCCGGCGACTCGGAGGCAGGGATGACGGAGCCGTCCCGTGGGTCACGGCGAAGACACGGGCTCGCCAGCTTGGCGTACCTCCACGGAGCGGTGTCAGTGGAGCGCTCCTGCCCACTCGCTCCGAGCAGGTGCTCACTTCAGTGGGCTTAATGTGGGACGCTGGAGTGCAGGCAGTCCGTCAAAACCACTTTGGATCAAATTAATGCAACCAGGTGTGCCCCTGCAGTTGGGGCTCAGGTGACACCTGCTGCTTCCCTTTAATTAGAGCGCAAACAGCTGTTTCAGGATAGACAGAAAGAGGGAGGGTCCCCAGGTTAGTCTGCTGCCTCACTCACCACTTGATACTGGTCACATTCGATTACTGCTGCAAGTCTTGGGTAATGCCGATACATGAGTTAACACAAGGCAGCGGGGAGAACACAGTCTCACCCTTCCACTCTCCCTCGGTGCATCTATAAGAACAGTATGGCACTTCTGGCCAAAAAGATTTACTCATGACAAATATGACTCACTTGCTGAGCAATGTAAAGATAAAAGTGGAGGCAGTCTTCACCTCGTTATTCTAGTACTGTGAAGAATCTTCTGTGGGCTGCGAGCTCTGAGGGTAGTTTAGGTAGCTTTGATCTTTCCTGGATGCAGTAATAAGCATAGTGGAGATGAAGTGAGAGTGTATCATCTTGAAATATGATTTCCCTTTGGTTCTTTAACAAGGCTAAAAAGAGGTGGGTGGTCAGCTCCGGGGGCTCTGCGGGAAATTCTTAGCTCCTGACAAGGTGCGAGCGTGGCGCTTACACGCACAAACCGTAGCATCTCAACAAAGTGATATTGCTCCAAATGTCTTGGAGGGCCCCGCAGGTGGGAAGCCTGAATTATTACTAAAACTAAGCCCGCCACGCAGACGGTAAATCTGCGTGGCGGGCACAAGCATTAAGGAGAGCACGTCGTCTCTAGAGCGCATGCCTGAAACACTCCACCGCCGAGGCACGGAGGAAAAAAGGATGTTCTTTCTCGCATGCAAATATGGAGCGTATTCATTTTTAACAATACCAGTAATGCGGACACCTTTTATGTCTTTGTGTTACTGTGGTGCCCATTCTTTCCTTTAGCGAATAGAACCTTGAGTCCTCATTCTCTCCAGCACTCAAAGGTCAGCCCAACACGAGAGGTCCATTTACCAGCAGAGAGCAGTATTGTGGCAGCAAAGTGCTCCCCCCCACCAGCACCACCACCAGCACCACCACCTCCACCACAGCTTCATAATTTAGCATGCAAAGAGGAAACAGAGATAGTTGCGTATGTCACGCTTTCTTTGTTGACAGTTTTTGACTCCAAAGGCTTTTTTTCCCCCATCAGGTCAGATTAATGAATGACATCCACGGTATTGCAGAGTGAGGCTGTAAAACTGAGATTAAGGCTTCAAAGCCTACACAGAAAAAATTAAATATAAATACATATATATATGTGCTATGTAAGCTACAGAAAAGGTTTATGCTTTTCATTGAATGCACAGAACAATGATATCAGGTAAATTAAAGGTATTTTACACTCAGCTGTAAACAGAACCTCTTGTTGAAAGCGCTGATTTATTTTTTACTGTAGCTTAAATGCGTCCAATCCTATTAAAAAAAGCTAAAATGCACATTTATTTCCTTTTCTACAGTTTTACCCAGTTTGTTTGAACGCTTTAAATCCCCACAAAGACCAAAACTGTGAAAATTGTCTTTGTGACGGTAGCATAGTTGCTAATGAAAAAAAAAAAAAAACATTGTTGCTTACAGGTACATGTTGCAGGTACAGAAAAGATCATTTCCAAGATCACAAGGGTGGCAGACAACCAGAAAGGCAACACAACTGAAAGTGAACACTCACGAAAACCACACAGTACAGTACATACACCTGAGTCAAGAAAGTGTTTCTTTTATTATTTTGTTTCTGGAACAAATAAAAAGCTGTGGGCGCCTGACCTTGGCAAACATTACCGGCTTCAAACTGGGTCAGCAGTCACCTCTACTTGTGAGGAGGAGTCCATCCTTTATTTGTGCTCAAGCTGAAACCCAACGCTTTCGGGTGAGCGCGTCCGCCGAGCCGCGTGTCAGTGTGCGGCAGGGTAAACGTTCGCACTTGGCGCAGGGAAAGAAGACGGTTAATTCTGGTGGCACCTGTGACCCGCCGCTGTTTTTGTCACAAACAACTGCCTGGGCAAATAACGGGGTGTGGAGGGAGATGCGCCGTGGCAGATTTGGAGGGAGAGGCTTTGTTTTCTGTCCCAACAGTCTGGGGAGGAAGTATGCAGAGTGCTGCCAGAATGTCATCACATGGTATTGATTTAGGAAACCTGAGGTGCTGATTGATGATTTCCACTCCAGACAGAACAACGAGCACCTCACCGGCTCTCACTCCATGCATGTGTGACAGAGGAGCCTCCATTTTGACCATCTTTAATCATCATTTTAACAACTGCAATGCACTCATATACATTAATCTCCTCTGCGTGGAAGCTGGAGGAAAATATAAATAAAACAGAGCAAAGTGATTCAGTTCCTCAACCACCTGCCTCTCTCTTAAACTAATACACAGACACATCCCCGAACATGCCCAAGGGGCCTTATCACATCCAGCTGTCAGATGGGTGCTGATCCATCAGCCAAGTTCTGTGTTCACATTTTGACACTTTTGACCTCTCTGAATAAATCTTTAATGTCTGAAAGAGCTGGATGTCTGCAGTTCCGTGTGCTGAAATTTACAGCGAAGCATTTCCATATTACAAGAAAAAAATGTCTCTCTCTTTGAGTATCCGCCTGCGACACACAATCATATGCTGCGCCGGTGTGATTGTGTAGACGTCACCCCTCATGAGGTGTTTATTGTCTTATTGAGGAACAATTCTGAAAGAGGAGACACACTGTGGCCAGTATTTCTTTTTTTTCTTTTTCTTTTTTCTTTTTTTACCCACCGCACATTTACAGATTTCCTATTACACTTTTTTCCCCCTCTCTTCCTTTTTGCTCCTCATCAAAAACAAATTATGATCTATTCCCAAGTCCCGCTACCTAAAAAAACAACAAAGCTGCATTACTGGTAACCTAGGAAACTGCAGCCTTGTCTGAGATGGTTGTAACAACGACCCCTTGAAATTTCAAACCATTCAACCGTGCAGCAACTTTTAAATTATAGCGGCGTAAAATGCGGCGAATCGACGTTGCACGTGCCCAGATGTCATTTTCTACTTATCATATTTACTTTTCATATAATATGTGTTATTTTACTCTTTATTTCATAGGTGGATCCGTGTCTCTTCTCCTTCCATCAGGCTGAGTTGGACGTTAACATCCGGAGGCAAAACATTCTGTTCTGAGGTTAAAGGATGACTGCAACCTTGGAAAAGAACAATTAACTTCACTGGTAGACAAAGCTGAACCTAATTCCTTCGTGTTTCTCTGCTGTGAGGGGGGCTCTGCTGCGTATGGAAAACTGCAACTCTCTTTTGCGGTCTTTTGTCTTTGGGAGGCACAAGACACGTTGCAGCCGTGGGGGTTATTGACAGACATTAGCTCTTGTGATTCCACTTCCATTTCAAACAATATGAAAAAGAACTAGATAGCTGAAACGGCTGAATGAAATTTAATTAATTAAATAATTTACTCATGCAAGTGGCCACTGTTGCATTTTCCTCATAGAACAAAATTATAAGACTGCATGGCAAGTTATGTACTTATAAAGACAGGCTTTTAATATATATAAATGCATACCAATAAATACACGATAAATGGTGTGAACTCACATTTTAACCATTTCTGTAAATCACTTTACAGTGTGTTCAGGGTACTGGCCTGCCATTGGGAGTAAGTTGAGGTTTAGCATCTTTCCCAAGGACACTTGTCCACGTGGAGGGGCCGGGCAGGTATCAAACCTGGGAGTAGGTTGGGTGTATTTTTGTGCTTTAAACCTGGTTTTGAGAAAAGGTAAACCTTAGCTAAACTTTAACATTCTGATGTTGCCGCAGTTTGTATGTCTGACGGTAAGTTTCCACAGAGAACGGTGGTGCAGTGGTTATCTCACAACAAGAAGGTTGTGGTTCTGCACCCGCAGGCTTTTCTGTGTGAGTTTGCATGTGCCTCCCTGTTCCTTTCATGGGTTTTCTTATATGTCAGTGTTGCACTTGATTTTGTGCCAAACAGCAATTTGTTGTGTATGTACCTGTATTATATGCAGATATGTAATAATAAAGATGAACCTAATCTAATCTAATAAAATGTGATGGATAATGAATGGATGGAAATTCATACATTATATAACTTTAATATTTACCAAGGATCTTGTATTTAGTCGAATGCACCTTTGCCATGTTTGAAATTGTCTCTTATATTCTCTCATTCCAAATTTTGCTCAAAGGGAGATCAGAGTAAAGTCTAAAACAACACTTAGGACACGCAGCTAATGTGGCTGAAGGACTGCTGTCCTCCATAAGCTCCTTATATGTCCTCTGAAATCAAAACCCAGGCGATTCCTAAGCTTAGCCTGTTAGTTCAGAGCAGATTTGCCTTATGAGGGATTTGTCCCTGCCTAGCCGTGGACCTCACAGTTTGTTTAATGTTCACAGACTGTATTTTTGACATTGACAACTGAAATACTGACGAGTTAATTAATCATTTTAAGTTCCCAACCAATAATTACTCCTGTGTTAAGACGCTGGTGGTCATTTCCTCATCAAAGGGGTTATTTATTGACACAAATTCATATCTCAGCTTTATTAGTGGCAAAGCAAAGATGATTTAGCAGTTCTGCAGTCATCAATAGAGTCGTTCGTGGACTTGATGCTCAGGAAAGGTTAAAATATGAGTGGGAAGACCCTTTGAGTCACTGTCTGGCCACAGAAAACACTTCCAGTTTCCATATTTTCGGCTGTAGCAACGCCGTGATGAATCCTTTGCTTGTAGGATGTGAAAGATTTGGCAGCTCACTGGCTCCAGGCAAACCTGGCAAGCCTCACTAGGTTATGTTTTAGCTTGGACAGACCAGAGTCTCAAACTCAAACCTCTCTCTTGATATGCCCCTCTAATCTTGATGGTGAGGCCGAGTAAAACATCATTTCATAATGGTAGTACTGCAGCAGAGAGTCATCTGTGTGAAATCATGAAAATACTTCAAGCTGTTCATTTCATCTCGTTCCTCAGTGCAGTTGGTGGCTCTTCAGGCAGAACATAGAGGAGGAAGGAAATAATCAAACATTATATTATAGTACTACAGTATTATAAGGTAGTGACTTGAACAACGTGGAGGAGAAACATAGCCCTGCTACGTTTTACCAGCATCAAAGGCTATTTCCTGTGTATTCAAATGATGCATTAGCATGTGTGGCCACTGTAATCACCATCATTATCTCTATCACTGGTATTACTGCCAATTTAATGTAACTCTATAACAGACACACAAAGGCACATCAAATAATGTGTGAAACAAACGAACAGTATATGCACACTTGTATGCCTACATACATAATTATCCACATTTGTATATAAACTATGCCTGTGCTTACAGCACAAACCCATATCCAAAAGCTTTTTATTCATTATTGTTTTTTCCTTGTGTTATCAAATCCTAGGATCAGGTATAGCATTATGACCATCTTCTTAATACTGACAAGATCTACTTTGTGCCTCCAAAACAGTTGTGACTCATCAGTGAATGGATATTCACTTCTCCTGTCAGTGGTTTTAATGTTGTGGCTGATCGGAGTATACACACGTTCATATACTCCATCCTCTGATAGTGTACATATATACATAAAAAATCCATGCTAGTAATATGGTAAATGGCTCAAACATCATTTAAATGTGCCACAATGTCTATCTTTCCCTGTGGATCACTAGATGTTGTGTATCTATATATAATGAGCTGAGTAACAGATTGGCTTCTGTTCAATGGCTGGTACTTATCAAACATCAATTAATCAGTACATTAATCCCTCACTTAGTAGTGAGTGCTGTACAGTATGTAGTGGCCAGGCTCATGTGCTTAGAAGAGTTAGGTCCCTCTTATAGTTTAACAAATAGGTTGTCAGTATACAGCATAACTACAGTGTGAGTATTTAAGATGGAGTAGATTTGCATCAAAATAAACTATAGAGGGGATATTCATATTCAAACAAAAACAGAAAGATGTACACAAAAATGAAACAGAAGAAAATAAAAATAAAAAAATAGAAGCCAAATGCAGTTAGTTCAGAAATCTCAACTAAATGTCGTGCTTGTTCCTTCGATCAGTAGGAACCAATCTAGACTGAACCAAAGATGAGGCACAGTGACGTTCCAGAAACAGGTAAATGACAGTGTTATTCAGTTTTACCTTCCTTTCCTTACACTTATCATGCACTTAATACAACTTTTACACAACACATTCTGAATTTCCTCCCCCCTCACTCATGGTCTCTCCCAGTGATGTCACTAACGATGTTACCCACTGCTTAAATACAGGATGGGATTGGGCTTTTGTCCTTGGAGCACATGGTGAGTATGGTAATTAATGTAGGAAAGCTGAGCTTATGAGGCACTGCACAAAACCGATACATAATCATGAAATAAAGTTTTGCTTTATCTAGAAAGGATCATGTGAATGAAATGTAACCAGATATAATGCAAAACGCAAACAAACTGTCTGCTGATTGACATTTGTTTTCCAAGACTTGTGTAGCACAACAAAAAGGATTTTAGTAAAACCTAAGTTAAATACAATTATATATAAAACCAAGGGTCATTAGAAAAGCAGTAATGTAAAATATGGTTAATAATTACGTATTCGGTTATCCAAATTAGATCTTTAAAAAAACCAAACACAGACAAATTGCATTTATCCAGCGAAAAATTGATGCAACCCAGCAGATGGCAACATGGCAAATTGGTTAATCCCTGCTCATAGTGTTTGCTATCCCTGTTGAATATTACTAATTCAGAAACCATTTTTCAATAAACACAAAAAGCAGAATTTAATATTTTTATATTAATTTAAAGAAATGGCTTGACCTGCTACAGACAATGCCTGATATGTTGCCAGTCTTAGTTGTACCTTCTGTCT
>JASGAT010329663.1:0-13741 GCA_030220025.1 Chelon auratus | reverse complement strand
TTTTTTTTTTGCTTGACTTGCAGTCGGGCTGGCGCACCTATTTATCAGAGCTTGTTAGACTAAAAAGTACTATATCTTATCTGTGGCAGTTAGTGTCAAACTGAATGAACACTCCCGAGCCACAATAAGTTAGATGACGCAGCAGCAAACGTGCCTTGTCCTGCTGGGTAAAGGCATCTTATAGAAATTTAATGATTTTAAACAAATATGTTTTATAAATTGTACTGATTAAAAAATGTAAACTGATTTAGTTAATAATAGTCTATTAGCCTTTGCTATTAAGCTTTTTCTTTCATTTTTTTCTTCCTGTGCTTTGTCCACATTCAAAATAGGATAATTTGTTATCTGTGAAATTGCAGTTACAGTTCCCTCCCTGTACATTAATGTAGATTGGCTTTTATTGTTGGTTATCAAGCAGAAAACCCTATGGCCTTGACCAAGATGGTGGCTTCCATGCTACCTAATACTGACACTTGGCCTAGCATATCTTACCATTTCTATACGTATAATTAATTTGTCATCTCAAATAACATACATCTTGATGTCAAGAACATTGACAAATGTCACGCCGTTCAGGTTTGCCAGCAAAAAAAACTTCTTACATTTGACGTGATGGCTATCTTAAAAATTGGCTGCCATCTTGGAAGTTTGTAACTACCAGGCTTTTCTAAAATTGGAGTTCCTAATCATTATTCATGCCATTCATGCTTTTAGGAAGACAAGTTACTATAGGTTTTTGTCAATTTCAGATTGAGCCAGGCTAGATGTTCCCGGTCTCATTGCCATGCTAAGCTAAACAGCCTCAGCTGCAGCCATGTTCATAAAGGAGTACTATTTATCTTCTCATATGTAGCTTGTCTAGAACGTGGTGAAAGCTTTACTCTTCCAGGGGAACTACTGCTGTAGTTCGTCCACAACCTCAGAATCAAATATTCACCCATGTTGCAAAAAACAAGCAGTAGCAAATTACAAGTAAACAAGCCAACTGTTGCGGGTGCGCGCAGCGCTAAGAGATGACATCCTCCGAGCCAGAAGAATCATCGGGGGTCTGGAGGTCAATCTACAGATCCCGGATGATGATAACCAGTAACTCCGGACTCAACGGGAAATAGCACTCGTGTACGATAACAAAATATTGGTGAAGTTTCGTGCCAGATAATGTGTTATTTAGAGGCTGTGTTTCGGTGCCCCAGTCACTCCCACTATATGGATATACGCAGATCTAAATAAATTCTGAAGGAACACAAATTCCACAAAAAGTTATGTGAGTAAACAATCATATTTTATGCCAGAAATAAAGTCTAGGTTGTAAAAAACAGTAGTTCCCCTTTAAAAGCTGCATTTATTGATTTTCTAGCCACTTTACAGCATCAAAGCCAGCTACGAACATGTCTACCACATTGCCTGATGTGTTCGTTGCAAATATCCTGACTCTTTACACCACAAACCATCACAGAGCAATATTAGCATTCATTTGGAATCATGTTTCTTTCCACATTATCAGTCTAAGTCCCTTAATAATCGTTCCTTTTGGACTTACACTCAATCTTGTGTTGAAACAGTTTGTTAGTTCCTATTTTATTTGGAATTTATGGATCAGAAATTTATTAATAATCCAAAATAGTTTCTGTGGTTTAATGTATTTTATTAGCAGAGCAATATTTTGATTAGTACAGCTTTAAATGAACATTTCTCCAACCTTTAATCATCATAGGATAACAATTGCATTCATTCATTCATCTTCTGTAACCGCTTGTTCCTGTGAAGGGTCGCGGGCATAACAATTGCATATGTGGAAATTATGACTCCAGCTCACACTGCACAAATAATCTCAATTTATATTTCAACACTTTGTGTAATTGACGGCACATGTGCAAACATGGCACCAGCCATTGTACTCAACAAGGAACCTCAATCAGCATGGCTGCTGATCTAAGTTGCTGAAAGTCATCTGCACACTCCCCCTTTGCACATGCTGAATATTTTATACAAAGTTTCAAATAACTTTAATAAGCTTAGCAGAAACCACAGCTGCGAGCATTCTTTGTTATCCGTGTTCATACAGCAAAATGAACAAATCTGCAGAGTTTTGCAAGCTCAATAAACGCAGCAGATACAGACACCTTTATCACTCTGTCACTGCAGAAGTGGCAGTGCTGCCTGACAAAAATATGCAGCTTCAGTTTTCAGCTCTTAGTGAATGGTGCATGTGTGTGCGTGTGTGTGTCTCCCTCTTTTCAGACTGGCATCAATGAGTCATGACATTTTTACCTGACACCTTCTTTACGACATCAAGTGTGTGCAGTTTAGTAAGAGTTTCGCACTGTGAACACTGTGGTTTATTAGGAGTTGTCTACAAGCCTCTTTCTCTCTCTCTTCCGTTAGTCCTACTTTGTATGTTTTTTTTTTTTTTGGCTGTCCGTCCTGGTTAGATTATAAAATAAATCAAAATCAGACCTTTTTCTAATCCTGTCTTGCAAAGTGCATTGTTCTAAAAACACCTTGAAGGCACTGCACATGCACACGGTCTCTGGTTGCTCATTAGACTCTAGCTCACGTTCAACATGGGAAGAGTTTAGCTGGAAATTTTCTGAGCTCTGTGTGATATCTAATTCAGAAAACTGCAACAAAAACTGCTGGTTCGCGAGTTTTACAGTCCTAACCCTTGAGGTCCCTCCACATATAGGCTAAAGTGATTCCTTTGTCAACCACTGCTTTGTGTCTGACAGTTGGTTGCTTGTGAATGTCCCAGAATCTGGTTATCTCTTCGAACATTTATGTTACGTTTAACACACAATATAATTCCAGAAAAGCAAGCTGAAACAAGGCCAACTGAACTTGTAGAGTTGGGCAACAGCCACAGATATTCCTATGTAAACTTAAAACTTATATAAACTTAAACTTCCCACCGGTTACTTGGAAGGGTGAAGTAGGTGGTGAAATGTCTTCAAGAAACCCTACAAGTCCAGTTTCCCTTGTTTCAGCTTGCTTTTCGGATATACATATATATCAGAATATTTGGATGACTGACACACAATTATTGAAATAAATTTGATAAGTAAGTTGTGAAATGGTGTTTTGTTGTTTGGGGAGTTCCGGACAAAGTGAAAAAACCCAAGTGGGCAGAACGTGGTTGAGCAATGCGTCCATTGAGAGTTCCAGGTGTCTCAGAATAAATTTAAAAAAAAAAAAAATCCGACCTCTGCTCTTTGTAAATTGGGCAATTTTGCAAAACCCAACTTAATACATAATTAGTTCATATACCTCGACATTACTCCACACAGCAACATCCTACAAAAGGTGCACATTATACAGCTGTATACTGTAATATTATCATTGGTAATTGAAAACTGGCTGTCTGAAAGGTCAAATTAATGAAAGGCTTCACAAGAGGACATTGTTAGTAATGACATTATGTTCCCTTGATAGGTTCAGTTTGGCTTCCAGCAAACTCTGCCGACATGGTACTCATTTAGTAGTTTTTCACAGTCAACCTTTCTTTTAAAATCAGCCATTAATTATAAATGGCTGATTTTAGCGGCATTCATTTCAAACAGTAGCCCTCAGCAGGAAGAATATAGACACACATGGTACCCTTACGTTAAAGAAAGAAAAACCCATAGTGGTCACCGAACTAACCGGGAAACTGACAAAAGTCATAATAAATAGAAATTCACTGAAAATTAACTATTGAAAATCAGACATTGCTTTTGAATTCTGGTTCAAAAGAATCCTTTAAAAAAATAATGAAACTGGCTTGGACAAAAATTATGGTACTCCTAGACAAAATTAAAAATAATTTGACCACAGGGACATATTTAACTAATGTGTCCTGTAATGAGCGTCACAGATGTCTTCAAACTTGTAATCAGTCAGTCTGCCTGTTTAAAGGGTAAAAAATTAGTCACTGTGATGTTAGATATCATGGTGTATAACTCACTGAACATGGACCACAGAGAGCTAAGGTGAGAGTTGTCTCAGGAGATTAGAAAGAAAGTTATAGACAAGCATGTTGAAGGTAAAGGGTATAAGACCATCTCCAAGCAGCTAGATGTTCCTGTGACTACAGTTGCATGTATTATTCAGAAGTTTATTGTGGCTGGATGTAGCTGCAAGAAGAAAATTGATGATAACTTGAAGAGAAGGATAATACAAATAGTAGCCAAAGAGCCCAGAACAACTTCCAAAGAGAATAGAGGTGACCTCCAAGGTCAAGGTGCATCAGTGTCAGACTGCAACATGCGTCGCTATTTGAGCCAAAGTGGACTTAATGGAAGAGACAGAGGAGGACTTCACTATTGGGTTGGAATTTGCCAAAATGCATATTGACAAGCTACAAAGCTTCTAGGAGAATTTCCTTTGGACAGATGAGACAAAACTGGAGGTTTTGGCAAACCACATCAGCTCCATGTTCACAGATGCATTCTGTTGAACCTCGATACAAAATCAATGTCTGATTTTCAGTAAATTTTTATTTATCATTTCTTTTGTCACTTTCAAGTTATTTCTGTGGCAATTACTTCGGTTTTAGGTTTTTCTTTCTTTATCAGAAGGGTACCAACAATTTTGTCCATGTCTGTAGTTAGACAAGTCCATGGCTTACGAACTGCATCCTATAAAGACATCACATGATGTTGTTGTCCCTCTGTGTTAGCTCTGTGATAGACTGGTGGCCTGTCCAGGATGTGCCCCGCCTCTAGCCCAATGACAGTTGGGATAGGTTGCAATGCCCCCAACAACCCTCTAGAGGACACGTGGTTACAGAAAATGAATGAATGAATGGCCAGCATGGAAGCTGTACCAGGAAAAAGCCTTTTGTTTCTGTATTTCAGAAGAACAAAACTACTGTTTGCCAATTAGCACATAAGCAAAGACCAGGCTTTCTGGAATAACAGAAGTAGCCAAAGAGCCCAGAACCAGAAGTGGACCATTCAAGTGAAAATCTCCAAATAAGTCAATTCAGGACTATGCTAAGTCTGGAACTATACAAAGTGAGGCCATTTGAGCCACTGGAGTTAATCTTAATATCTTGCATTAAAAAACCCTATTAAGCAATAGACTGTGAAACCGCTTCAGGGCAACTATATGATTAAGTCAGAGGCAGATGAGCGTGGGAGTTGTACAGTACAGTATGTTGCTATAAATTCCTAATTCCATTTTGTCCGTACATGAAACATAGTCGAAAACCTCATACTTAATGCATGCTGTTACGTGTAGAGTAGGCACAGTGGGACCAGTTCCCAAAGCAGCAGAGCCCAGATTTCTATGTCAGCATGACTATTGCTAAAGTGATTCTAATTTTACAGGGCTACACACAGTAGAACGCCAGGCTTCACTTTCCCACTTCAGCCGTAATATATGTGAGAAGCAAATATTTTCAAATCCAATATTTGAACACATTGCTGTGTGCCTATTGTCACTTTGTTATTGGTATGTTTTCACTAGCTTTTACATGTTAATTAAGCTATAATACTGAAAGTGTGCAGATTATTAAATGCAAAGCTCAAAGAATGCGGGAGAGACAACCCAAGGACCCTCCAACTCAGCAAACAATGTTATTTATGCTGGATTCACTCAGCACCGCTTCCTCTACATGAGAGAAATTCATCCATAATTCATAATGAGTTTCACTCTGATGCTGCATAATCAGTTTTTCAGACATATTCTATTGCAGTAATCAAACATTCAGACCGTTGGCAAACACATCGCACACTTGCAGACGGACACAAATCACTTAACCTGTATCTCTGTTTTATGGTGTACGCTTGTAGCCTCAGTATAGATGCACACACAGCGTGTGTGTGTCTGTGTGTGTGTGCATTCTGGTGCATGCATGTTAGGTGTGCAGAACAGTAATTACCTCATGTGATAGCGCTGACAGGCTGGGAGAGCAACCATGAGATACTCTAGGTTGTTTGCTTGTCAGATTTACGCAACAAGGACGAGATGGTGCTGGCAACATCAAGGCAGTATTCATTAGGTATGATGTATTTATTATCCACATCCAGAAACAACCTGGAAAAACTCACACTGTGACCGGAATTGGATAGCAAATAGTAACACTTTAGAATATCGTTGTGTGAAAAAGTTTTGTAATGTAGCCTTCAGGCTAATCACACATTTTGCTGATTTACAAAGTTGGTACCTGCACTTAAAGGGGAACTACTGTTTTTTACAACTTGGACCTTATTTCTGGAATAAAATATGATCATTTACTCACCCATATAACTTTGGTGTCATTTGGAGTCGATCACCAGATATTTAGATCCGCGTATATCCATATAGTGGGAGTGACTGGGGCACCGAAACGTAGCCTCTAAATAACGTAGTATGTGTCATTTCACCAATATTTTGTTATGATATAATAGTGCTATTCCCCGTTGAGTTTGGAGCTACCTGTTATCATCATCTGGGGTCTGTAGATAGAGCGTATCATAACAAATATTGGTGAAATGAACAAGTTTTGCGACAGATAATTTGTTATTTAGATTCTGCGTTGCGGTGCCCCAGTCACTCCCATTATAGAGTGAGTCATGACTTTTGTAATCAGTACTATCATATGGTATTGTTGCATTTAAGCTTTGTTGCAAACTGTTTTGTGACTGGTCATAACTGTGCTGGAAAATCTGGATTTCAGTAATTGAAAACACAGCATTGGCATCGAATGTGCACACTGGCTTGGCTACATAATTCTAACCAAAATAGGAGCCTGCCTGGCTTCTTTGGACTGTTGCACACTAGAGAATTCCCCCCAATAAGGGATGTTGTATCGGTGTAAAGTGTGTTCAGAGTGCAAGCAAACCACTCTCGGGAGCCAGACTGAGACCATCCTCTCGAGCCAGCTCCGCTCTGTTAATTTATTCTGGAATGGAGTGTGATTGCTATGTTCACACCAGCCCAAACGAACCCGACCTGAGGGATAAACGCTCAGTGTGTGAAAGTGGCCAGAGACAAAGCTAACACAATGGCAAGAGCACTTGTTCATGAAGATGGTAGATGTCTAATCTAACTGGCTTTTTCATTTCCTCATTGGTGAAACTTCTTAAAGACGTCTAAGACATGTCCAGCTGCCTTTGTTTTAGACTTTTATCAATACCATCTTCAGTGCCTAGAGCCTTCAGTGTATTAAAATGTTGGGAGAAATCTCAAGAGGCCCATATCGCAAAGAATCTTTTGGATAAAAGGGAGCAAGATGGAATGTCTCATAAAAGTAAACAGTGAACATCATATTAAGAGTCTTCCTGGAAATGTGCATTTCTTACTCAAAATATTCCATTATAACTCACTGGGACCCCATCAAGTGATATTCTACAGACAGATTTTAACGACTCACTCTTGATGCTTTAAACTTGCAAGCAGACTATTACTTGAAAGTTATGGCCATTAATAGCGACTTTCTGCTCAGTGGCTGTTTCACTGCGTCACGGAAGATGAAATGTGGGGTACTTGTAATGTGCAAGAAACCTAATTTCCTGTCGTTCTGCGCGGCATGTGGGAACTGTCTTTTCTTAGCTGCTCGAGTCCCAGAAAACCACAAATATAACAGGCAGAGCAGTGTGAAATGGACCGAGATGTTAGCGTCATTTAAAGTGCCGGACTGTGGCGAGTGCCGATCGATGAAAACCGGCTTCATTCTGGTTGACTTGCTCCGTCGTGATAAAGCCGCCGCATTTAGAATCTGTGCTGAAACGACCTCTCTGATGATCATTAAGGTACAGTATCATGGGCGCACACAGCTGGCTAATTCAATGTATTTTATTCAACCATAGTTTATTTGTTTATTATGGACCAGGGATGTAGCAATATGGCATTCTCTTAACTAAACTGCCACATTTATTTTTGAATTTTACATGAACTGAACTGATTCCCGTACGCAATTATCTCAGCCCCCCCACAGGAATATTGTAGGAGACTAAATGATTTTTAAATTGTGTTCAGTGGACAAGGGAGCCTTTATCATGTTAAAAAGACTCCTGCCTTCCACAGTCTCCCATCATAATGGATATTTGGAGTTGAGGCGGTCTTTTGCAGCGATGTCTCCTTCATTTTCCATCTCATCTGCCAGAAATTTATGATGCACCTCGAGAGCGCTCTACGAGATTGCATGAGTGCGGGGCTGTTTTCGTGAAAAGTTTGCTGCCATCCCTGAGCATGTGAATCTTATATGACTGGTTGCATTTCTATTAAGAATCAAGAGGGCCTCTGACACTTTCTTTGTCATGACTTTTTCTCCCAAACCTCAGATTTTACACAGGATGGAGTCCCATCTCCTTCCACAAGTGAGGGTGAAATAAAATGGTTGCAGCTTGGAACACCTTCCAGCCCCGGACAAAACACGTACCAGCGCTATGCTATTAAAGGTTGACTTTGATCATGTTATCTTCGAGCTTGCCAACGGCATAGCTTGCCTCCTGAATCCCACCGCACCCCCTGGATTATGAAGGTGTCAACAGCCATCCAAGTTATCATTTACCTCTGAGTGTCCGCGCACCTCTCCGCTGGAAGACAGAGGATTCGGAAATGGCATTGTTAGAAGATAAAGAGCTTACCTTTCCCGAGGTGACAGGATAGCCTTTGAGTGGACAGACCCATCTGTCATTGTTCACGCCTAAATTGTTATTGTTGCCTCAAACAAGTGTCATGAACAGAAACAAAAGCAATCTGCTGTACAGTGTGTTTGCAGTGTGCATTTTTTGGGCTTGCTGTCTAACATGCTTTTGCTAGGTATTAATTGCTTACATTGTACATAACCTTGCATGTTGCACATTTGGCTTATTTTTGTGCTTTAATCAATTTTGTTTTCAATATCTATATAGCTGCAACTGCTCTACCTCCACCAGTTACCAGGAAATGTAGCATTAAACACTGTACTTTTTAAATTCTTTTTTTCTGACTCTCATGGCCCACAGGACCGCTTCACGGATCAGCTGGAATGGCAACTGGTAGTCATCATGAGGTCACATCCTGTTTCTATAAGCTTCAAATAACTAACTTGGCTCAAGTCCCATCCACTAACATGGAGGAGGTGGAGCTTATGACCTGTACTGCAGCCAGTCACCAAGGGTGACTACTTGTGTTGGAGCCTATCCCAGCTGTCATCAGGCGAGAGGCGGAGTACATCCTGGACAAGACACCAGAGAGACGGACAACCATTCACACTCACATGCACACCTACGGCCAATTTAGAATCACCAGTGAACCTAACCAGCATGTCTTTGGACAGTGGGAGGAAGCCAGAGTACCTGGAGACACAGACACATGGAGAACATGCAAACTCCACACAGAAAGGCCCAGGATTCGAACCCGGGACCTTCTTGCTGTGAGGCAACAGTGCTAACCACCGCCCCACTGTGCTACCTACTTGGGGTTCTCTATTCATTTTTTATTCATTTTTTGTGATCTTATCATTGCAGGAATCTGCCCTGTCCAGTTCATTGCATCTCTCCAAACACTGAATTGGTGTAGTTGATTTGGATAGTGCACGAAAATTATGAAGGCTGTGTTGTCAAATATGAATGAAAGCTTGGGCAAGTGTTTGGGTGCAAAGTCGGGAGGATGCTGTCACAGCCAGTCACACCACAAAACCATCAGAAGACTGAAAGGATGATGAGATGGATGACACGCCCGGCAGCACATTTTGATGTATTGGATTTTGCTTATTGCTGCATTAACGTGTTCATGTCATCAGTAAAGGTGGAGCTGATTTACATAGTTTTCGAATTCACCCCTGGGATCAATACGGTGTTATCACATCATGTTTTATTTTTATTTTAAATGCATGATCCATCCTAATCCGCAAAGTAACTAAAGCTGTGAAAAAGTAAAGTGGTGTAAAATGCACATTAGTTAACTGTGACGTGTAGTGGAGTGGAAGCAGAAAGCAGCAGAACACTGGGAGAAACAGGCTTACTCCCTTTAACATTCTTTTAGTGATCTAATATTTTATTATTTTATCTGTTGTTGTTATTGTTTGTTGTTGTAAGGTGTCCTTGAGTGCCATGAAAGGCGCCCCAAATAAAATGTATTATTATTATTATTATTATAATATCTAGAGATAATGGCAGTACATTGGAGTAAAATAACAGAATTCACTTATCCCGCGTGTATGCGCCACACCCAACACGGAGGGATTTTCCTGTGTGACTAGGACCTAACATTAGAAATAAGCAAATCCTGATGACTGCATGCGGTTGTGATGCTTTTTTTTAAACATTCCCTGACCATGATATCAGAACTAAAATATTCTTCTCAAGTACGTTGAATCAGTTTAATCCATTCAAACTGTCAACTTGATGTCTCAATTACTAAACTAAATCAGCGCCAGCATTCAATCTGACCTTGCCCGGCAGCGAAACCTCATTCCTATGCTGAAGTGGATGTACATGCAGTACCATTCATAATTAATTCTCTTTACTGCTGAACAAACTGTAGCAAAAGCAGACTTTACTTGGAGGTAATTAAAATTTTATTTGTGCCTTACAATCATAATGATAAGTTGCAATACCTTTGGTGAACCTTTTAAAAATAGGTCAATATTGCTGCGTACCTAGTAAAAATGGCTCAGACTCACTGAAAAGCGATATAAAGGGACTATATTAGTAACTCTCATGTATTTTTTTAAATTTCCACCAAAACGAACAACCTGGGGCAGTGTGGATAAAATTCACTTGGCAAAATGTTTAAACACAATACGTCTCTGTGTCTCCAGCACCGGGCCAGAGTGAGATCTGGAAAAACTCCAGCAACAGTTTTGATTCCACCTAATCAAAACTGTGAATTAGAGAGGGAATAAGAGCCTCATCAGAATGAGTCAGTGACACATTTTATAAAAACAGGTTTTCAGAAATGACTCAGTAGATAAAATGGAACTCAGACAAGAAGTCGCAAATACTCGCTCATAACAAAATGTGACTTTTAGAGGTATGTGAAAGTGAATAAGTGGGCAGGGGCCCTTAACAGAAAAAAGGCCAGGTCACCCTTTGAGAACCTTGGCTGAGACCTTAGCGTAGGTTGTGACCGGGCCCATATTGTGGATCTGAAGTGAATGCCCAGAGCAGATCTTAAGGTACGGGGCCTGTTTTTCAACTACAACTCTAGGAAATTGGTGCCGCAGAAAATAAGCACAACAACGCTGCACCCATTTAAGTTATGGTTGTGTTGGGTGGAGTCTCTGTTGAACGTGTTAGGGTGCGATCACACTTGCAGTGAGAGACTGACAGGCTACAACACATTTTCAAAGGCAATATGAAGTGACAAGCTGACATCCGTCACTGCGGTTGAGCCGGCTTCAAGTTTTTTTTGTCTGTGACATGTCAAACAATAACATGCGTACACCTGTACCCATGTTATTTATGCAGTCAAGTTCCAAACTCCCCAGTTAAGGACTGGACCAAGTGCTTAAGTGACACTCCGACAGCGACTCTGTGTCTCGGGCAAAGCTGACTGAATGTCGCTTTTGTTGCTTGTGGTGTAAACGCACCATTACTCTCGGCACCTGAGACGTTCTGAATTGACATTGGGTTGCATTTTAATAGTAAATATGGCCTATATACCTTGCAAGGCCACTGCACCAAAACGATCATGAACTGCTACTGGCAGCTTGTACTCTTTATTATTTTTGTAATTTGCCTTGAAATGGCTAAATATGAGGAATAGCTGAGACCCTGGATGATTACTTTAGTATGTCGCCGTCAGCTAGCACAGAAGAGCCATCACTGGTTGCTGATTTTAAGTGCAAATATTGAACATGTTTAAAATACCTAAAAAATAAATTTGACCCTTGATGGCTACGCAAACATTCAATGCCCCTTCTAAACCCGCTCGTAGATGACTAGACGCTTCACGCTCCTCACTGCTTTTGAACTTTTGTACAACTCGGTTACGCTCATCAACACTCCGATATTCAACAGGCTTGCACACAATTCTATATACATAGGCTACAATCGCGCATACGAGAAAATCCTGAAGTGAAATTTAACCCCACTCCACTGAACAATTGCAGTGCAGTACCCTTTCATCTCCCCTCACAAATTGCTGTAGAATCATCACAAAAGCAATGTCAGTATATACACTATTCAGTCTGTTAAAGTATGACGGTTAAATATGACCCCATATTTTGACTATTGTGACAGAGAAGATACCATCTGGTATCTTTCCTCTCCTGTGTGAGGACTGCCAAAGGGAAGAGCTGTCTCTCTGTCTTTTTACAAGAATTGATTGGGCATTTAAAGGGCCATTATTTAAACTGTGACTTTCATTGACCTCTATTGTTCGCCAGTGAGCTGCCGCAACCCCAGCAGATCCGTGGCCCAGCTAACAGTGGCCTGTCATTGACACACTCGATAAACTTACAATGGAGAGGCTCATTATAGCAGAGAGCCAGATGGACTCTGATCTGAAACAATAACCTTATTCATTCCACTACCTGCAACTGGTGAATCCATGGGGATGTGTTATGACTTTATTTATGAAATCAGAAAAGCGGACATGCTTCTTCACATAAAGTGAACAGATGTGTCCAGAAGGCTAATGCCTTTCCTTGTCCTTAGAGGCATCTTGATGGTGATAATAGATGGATCACACAGTTAACACATTCCCAGAGCTTTGAGCGGCGAGCCAATTAGTGCCCCGCTGCCCTTGCACAGAAACCTGTTGAAAGGTTCACCCGAAAATAACTTCACTGTGAAAGAGCCTGAACAAGACGCGAGCTTCAGGAGACCCGCGGGTGAGTCAGTGTGAGGAGATCATGTAGCTTTAGAGACAAATTAAGAAACTGATAATTGCCTAGCTTTAAATGCAGGCAATTTAGTTTGAACTTCCAGCTGCAATTCATATGCGGTGTGTACTAACAAAAGATGTGACGTCCACACACCAGGAGACACTATGATGTTTGTGTGGAGATTTTTGCTACATTGGCTCTGGTTCCAAATTTTCAGTGCCATTTTTTTTAAGCGAGTTTTGCAGACTACAAAAACAACAACACACCTTGAACCTTGCACAAAATGTCTCAATTACAAGATCCTACTGTGCTGCTTCTTCGGTTAAACTTTGTGGACAATTAATTTATTAATAACTTTCTTTGAAGGTCTTACTTTTGGCTCAAACACAAACCGGATCGATTCTTTACGCAGATGCATACCTAAAAACCATTCTCTTTATACGAAAGTGCAAAGGCCCTGTGCTTTTGCCCTTTGAATCAAATTTTGAAGTATTTCGCTCAACTGGAGGGAACAAAAAATAAAATCTAGTGAAGATCTGTGAATTACTCTCATCTGGAAAACTGTCAAACCTCCTCTTAGAATATCTAAAGTGTTATTATGGGTCATCAATGTGGTGAATGTGTACTAAGCCTGCAGCAAATTACCAGCAAATTCTTGCATGAGCATTTCCCAATTGGGTGCACTCAGGAGGAATTGCTCTTTTTTGTGTGTATGACCTTTGTCTGAATGCCCTCCAGAATGTCCAGCAGTGGAGTAAGAATAAACATTAATACTGGGTGATATGACAGAGTCCTAGAAATAAAGCTAAATTATCTGGTCATAGTTATTTGGTGACAATGTTTGCAGGAGTGATTCCACGTGGGGTGATAGCTTTTAGATATTCATACCGCACATCCATGTAAAGAGTCTACCTAGTTGTTTGTGTTTGAGCCAGAATAAAGACATTGGTTGTTAACAAGAGATAGATAACATAAAAGAATCCTTTAATTTATCCCACAGTGGGGAGAGTTCTGTGTTACAGC
>JASGAT010329662.1:0-17096 GCA_030220025.1 Chelon auratus | reverse complement strand
CACTGCTGCATCACTGACACTAGAATCTCAACACAAGTACTAAACAGAGATGGTAAAGGTGGATGGCACTCTATGAACTCCCTTGCTGGTCAAAATCAGTGTTACATTTGTCAAGGTGAGCCAAAAATAGCTGCCAAATACCCGGAAATTTATTAAGATTGTCCATCATGCCATATCGAACCTTCTCCATATGCAATATACCAATGAGCTCACTTAACCAGATCACAGTATCTGACTTCCAGAGTTTTAAAATCATTTTCTTTGCAATTACCATTCCATACGTAATTGTGCTTTGCATCGAAACGCTGTGTTTAAGTAGAAAAGGAGAAACCCCAAATAATGCAATCATTGGGTCAGGTTCAAACACACAGCTGTACGTGTCAGAAAACCACTTAAATATGTTACACCAAAAATTATTCAGTTTCGGACGTGTCCAAAAGAGGTGAGTCAGAGAGCCCTCTGCAGATTTACATCGGTCACATAGCGATGAAATGGTGGCCCAGATCTGATCTCAATGCAAGGTCTGAACGGGCCTATTGGTTGTTTGACTGTCGCCTTAAAGTTGAGCTTAATTAGTTTGCACCAAAGGTCTCTTCCTGTGTGTACGCCCCTTAATGAAGCAAAATAAATCACTCAGGGAATCATCCATGATTAAAGTTCTATTGTTTTTTTGGATTATATGAATGTGAAACACCTCACTTTGCCAGAAACCTAAATATAAGTCTTCTTTAAAACCGGTTTTGCACATTTAAAGTAAAAGAAGATCAGCTCACGAATGATATTTATTTACTTCTGAAATTTAAACGCTTGCAACCGTACTTTTTTGGTGGTCATAAGTGGTCCGATTAACATTTTGCCGTTCCAGTTTCGTGTTTTTCTATTGCGATGATTTGTGTCTGCGTCAGTCTCCAAGGTTATCCATGTCAGTTTGGTAACAGAAGGCCAAAGAGAAGCTTTGAGGTTTAAACTGGATGTTTGGTTCTCAATTAGCACCTGTCACAGGAGACAAGCTGCCGGGCTCATGCTCCCTGTGACACCCAATAGATGGGCTCCTGCTTTGTAAACCACAGGGGAAGGAAACGGCTCCTCGGTGGGAGTCAATGTATTCTGTAAACAGGGAGGCAAACGGGAGTGAATCTCTCATAAATCTTGTGGTGTAGCGCTATCATTTCCTTCAGCTGACCTTGGCAAGGTTGCAGGATGGGAAGCCTGGGTGGCGAGAAGAGGAGAGGGGGAAAAAAAAGAAAGAAAAAAGCAGCGTATGATATACGGGCGAGTGGAACGAGGTGTGCCATGAATCAGAGCAGCCTGTGATTAGCTGTGAAATCTTACACATGTGAACTCTTTCTGAGCTGTTGCTCATCATCCAGACTATTTACCTCCCATCTCTTTTGATCAGGCAGCTCCGGCGCCACACAGTAAGAAAAGCTGAAAATAACCCAGAACACGAAACTAGTTTGTGGCAAGAAACGGGCCAGAGACGGTTAGAAATATTTCTGGTGCATCGTTTCCTGAATGCAGGCTGCAGGGAAGGACCATTTTTCTCCCCCCCCCCCGCTCCGTTCGCCTTTCAAACAAATACTTATCAACAGGCCATGAAGTAATCAATGAGGATAATCCATCTGGGAGCCTGTCGATATGGTAATGACTCTGTCTCATCGTTATTGCTACACAGCCATAAATCATTCGCTTTACCAGAATGCTTAGCAGCTGTTGCAACAATCCAGCGGTTGCGTGGAATAAAGTGCCGACTTTGGTGATTAATGCCTCGGCATTGTGTTGCACTACACGCTGATTGTTTTCAGATTTTGTACGAAAGCAGGATGTATTGTATATCAATAAACCGAGGGGGCCTCTAACACAAAGGTAGGCTGCAGGTATTTCACTCTCACTTCATCACCGTTTTCTGTTAGGCTTTGTTTGATGGTGCGTTCACACAAAGTCACGCCAGGTAGGCGTTAAAGGAACAATTCATAATGGGGAAAGTAAACAGAGGAGCTGCAACCTGCTGTCAGACTGATTGACAAGTCTTTCAGCGAGGAGGACGGGACATGATTGAGATTATTAGTGTTTTCTTTCTTGTCCTTCCATCACGCTGCCCACGTCCACAGCTGCACACCTGATATATAAACATGGTGAAATGAGTTTGAGCTGTTTTCCTTTGCAGCCACCTGATTTTGCAGCTTCTTAGTTGTGGCAAACTCGTATAAATCTAGAATTTAACAATAAAAGCAGCGCAGAAGTTGGTGGAAATCTAAAGAAAAACACAATTCTGTTCACAGTTGCTGCTACGGTAAATATTCCACTCAGATTGTTCATCAGCATAAGGATTAAATGTTTATATTCTGATTATACACTGGACTCGGGCTGCACTCACCTCTTTATGCAGCACTGGACCGCTCTCTGAATCGACATAACAGATTAAAATCCCATTTAATGCACAGTCTGTGATGTTTATATTATGTGTTATTATATTTATTGACTTCTTTTTTTATCGTATGTTGCACCTGCCAAACTCGGGGGCTGCACCAACCAGCCACTTTATGCAATATTGGACTGCTCTCTGTTGCACTAGACGCCATTTTAATCTGTTATGTGTCTTAGTTTTTTATATTTATATTTATTGACTTTTTTATGTCGTCTCAGATGTTAATATTTTTAGTGTTTTAGTGGGTCCTGTATGCTGCAAATACGGCAGAACTGACAATAAAACAGACTTTGACGTTTTGGGAAATGTACTTACTTGCTTTTTTGTGTCAATAATTATATGAATAGATACTCGGACACATGTACTTCCCTCAGATTTATGTGGTGAGCATGAAGGTCGTCATAAAGACATGAAGAACTGAAGAAAAGGGACAACAACATGCAGATGGCATTAAATTCTTGGCAAGATCTTGTTCCGCATTCTACTGAAATCATGCGCGCAGAAGTTTGCCCGCTGTGCGTGTGGATTTGTTTGCCGATGCAGAAACCGTGTGATGCCCGTGGAAAAAGTACGAGGGGAGGGGATTTTCCTTCCAAATCCGTACGACAAGTAGTTAATCAGAAGCACAAACTCTGCTTTAAGAAGTCGAAAACTTGTGTGCAGTTAGAAGACCTCTGCACGTCTCCAGTCTTTCTGCTAAGCTATGCTAACTGCCTGCTTGCTGCATATTTAGAGCACAGATATTAGAAAGGAGTATTAATCTTCCCAAGAAACAATAGGCTAGAAAACATTTTTGTATTCAAAAAAATAAATAAATTTCAAGCAATTCCTTTATGTATTTGTGTTTAGCGAGTACGCCAGCATCCTAGGATCCTCCAGTTAGAGGCACTATAAAGATGTCACACTTCTTGTGCTGGAGAAGACATAGCCAGTGAGCATAATTCTCACAGCAATTAGAAACATCCTTAGCGAAGCAGATCTGCACTGTATACATATTTATATACATTTATATGTGTAGACTGCTGTGTGTGTGTTCGCAGGTGCTGTAATAAAAATTCTTCACGTGCATTATTTATTATTTACAAGTCCAAACCTTAATAATGCTTACATTGCGGTCATTAATTTCGTCAGAGAAATTAGGTAACGGCTGATTTTACTCCTAATATTCAGCTAATTGTCTGCAGACCCCGTGAACTCCCAGCAGATGTGAAGCGTTTACCAGACGTTAGCTCTCGCTCTCGTCCGCGGCGCCGCGCCACCGCTTGTTTGGCCGAATCTCAGACTCGACTTAATTTATTTTGGCCTTGTGTTCCTGAGAGGCAGGAAGGAGTCGCGGACGCGGGCTGAGTGAGGGAAGAAGGACAATTAAAACTGATAGCGCTCGTCCACACGAGTGTCAGCGGCAGCCAGGATGGAGGCAATTTATTCAACCAATCATCCAAGTGCATGAAGTGCACCGGTGTTCCTCTGCTGCTGCTGCTGCTGCATAGGGATGCTGGAAAATGTGATAGTAGTTTCCTCCCTATGAATCACTAGAGGCAGGATGCTTGCTGGACGCAAAGTGGATTGTTCAGTGTCCTGATAACAATTTAAATCCTGTTATGGATAATACCGGGTAATGCCGTGCTGAAAATTGAACATGACACTCAAGCGATTTATTATCCTTGTATTCTTAACCTTGGATATCAGATTGTTTGTCCAACCATATCCTTTTGATCCTCCAGAAGGTGCACTCCCGATGCAAGCACGCATTTTTCATTGGACGTAGATTGTAGTTGTGAACAACCGGATAAAACCAAGTGAGAAGGATGGTTAGAGAAGATGATGCATGCGCCTACAAGCGCAAAAAAACGGATGGGTGAGAGTCCCACCAAATGATCCTAAAATGCATTCAGATGTCACACAAAGGAGGAGATACGCCGTATTTATCTGCGGTGACATACCACTGCATTATTCCGTGAATGCTGTTTAATGTCAGAGCAGTTAAATCTTTCACGATGCAGTTTATCACGTCGTAATTTTAGCCACAGGACAGTCTGAGTCAGACGGTTTGCAGATGTGAAGCCGTCGTGGGGGTAAGCAAACAACAGCCATCGTATAAATCACCAAAACAGCTCTTTTCCAATGAACAAAGCCTGTAATCATTTTCAGCGCGATACCTCGTTAAACTCGTGCCATTCGTATGAGTTAGTGAACAACCTTTCATACTGTAGCCTCTTTCTATCCAGCTGCTTTTTTCAGGCCCGGCTGCTAATGCCAAAAAAATCCACAACAAATAGGCCTCCTTTCAGCCCCTCCTCATTGTTGTCAAGAGTTTCCTCCCCCTCTGGTCCTGAGCTGACACCAGGGCCGGCCTTTGGTCTGATTTAAGACCCTGGCCTACTGATGACCCTGTGCGCAGCTCTCTCTCCCTCCCCTGCTCTATCTCTGGCTTTAGTTTAGCTTAACTTAGGGAAATGCTTGCTCATTCTCTCCACCGCTCATTAATCCAGCGAACAATGAAAGGAGCTGAGCACAAGCGCTGCTGTGCGTAAATCTTGGAAGTTGGGCTTTTACTTTTTCTGTCCTTTGTTTTACGAGGCCAGGGGTTTTGTCATAAACAGATTCTGAAATATATTCTGTCTCAAACGCTGCTATCCTCCGAGGGAGCAGATTATTGCTTGCAGTGTTTCAGAGTTTTGTTAGCACATTATCTGTTTTCCTGTCACAGGGCTGGCGATCGCAGTGATCCCGACTTTCCTGCTCTTGACTTTTTTGGCGTCGGAGAGCGCGTTCGATGATTCATGCGCTCCAAATGAACGTCATGTCTTTAAAGACAAATGAGCAGCCCTTGACCTTGACACTCGGACTCTTGCGCTGGTTTTCTGTGGAGCCTCTAAATGCATTAATATATTATTTATGTGTGCTTAAGTTATTGCTATTGTTGTCTCAGCACATACAAAGGCCAGAGCTGTGGCCTTGGGCCAGGCGACAGCACAGTTTGTCATAGTTTTTCATTCTCATACATAATTAAAAAACTTAAATTACATGCCATGTACAAAATTATAATGCTGCAGGAAACAGACTACATGGAAATTTATTTTGTTTTCCACAAGACTGACAGGGAATCAATTAATCCTGATATATTATTTTATGCTGGACAGGCACTAGGCTCCAGGAGTGAGGGGATGGAGATTGGCTACAGCTGTTCTCATTGGTGCAGCCATATATTATAGCTGGCGTGTGTGACAGCTTCTGAGGAAAATGGCTGAAGGGTATGAGGCAGGTGACTCGAGTGTAAAAAGAATAACACTGTGGGATACGAACTGTTTTCAGCGAGTGATATAAGATTTGTGGCGGTGAAGGGGCACTTTACTGCTGCGCTGCATGTACTGTAGGTTTCCCCATATTTTTTCCCGGCAACGGCTTTCTGTCATTGTTTATGATGAAGCTTTCTGTGGCCTCGTGTCGTTTTTCTGTGAGTGAGCCAGGAGTTGTTGCCGTGCAGGTTTCTTCTGATCAGTTCATACATTTTACTGCAGGTCAGTGTCATTTAGCAAAACGCGTGCGGATCTTACGTGCACTATTTAGGCCTTTTCTTTCAGTAAGTTTTAAATTGCTGCAATAAATTTAGTGAAATAATCAGATGGTGTAAACGGATAGGTTTCTCAGTTTGATGCCAAATCACTGAAGTTGCTTAGTTTAATCTTCTAGGCTGCAAAACCTGATACGTACTGTTAGATTATTAGCATACCTCAGAGTTATTCTCACTGCAAACTAAAAGTCTCCAGGTTTGAAGCCAAATACTTGAGTGTGTTACATTAAAATGAAAGGGGTGATGATAAAAAGATTAAAATCAAAAAGTTTCGACCGTACTGTGCTCTTAAGTCGTAGCCGCTAAAGAAATTGAAAGAAGAATGTAAAATCTGATCAAAAGATAAAATAAAAAACTTTAATTGAGCATATATGAATGCAAAAATCAATGTAGTAAAATTAGGGGATGCTGTAAATTCCCTTAATTAGTTACAGTCATCTGTAAGGCTGTCACTCGGACTCCACCTTCAAGCACAACACCTTCAAGCACAACAGTCTATATGTGTTTGTCTATTGCAAATCTACTGCACATACTGACGCCTTACGCTAAGTCTAACGTCTACGTTCAAGTTTTTGTTCTCGTTTGCGAGACGGACGACCGGACCGTCTGATTTAAAAGCCAAATGTCTGCCGTCACTCGAATGAAGCGGCCCTTAACAAACGTGGCAGGTGATTGGTGTCTCACCCTCAGCTCTCGTTAATGGACCCCTCTTATGAATGAAGGGAGACGCGGCCACTCAGTTCTTGTTTGTGGTGAGATTAAACGCCAGCCTCTTCTGCACGTCACTGCTGTTTGTCGTGTTTCCTCATTGGTTGTAATACAGAGATTTAGTGAAAATGATTGTGTTATGGTCCATGTAGTTTAGTTTGGAGGAGCTAGACTTGGACCATGATAGACTTTATTGGTCACAGTAGCTCAGTTGCATATAAAAAAAACAAACAAACAAACAAAAAAAACACAGAAAAAATAAATAAATTCTAAATTAAAATAACAATAAATTAGCAATAAAATAAATAAAAATCTAAATTAAAATGACAATAAATTAGCTATAAAATAAATAAAAATCTAAATTAAAATGACAATAAATTAGCAATAAAATAAATAAAAATCTAAATTAAAATAACAAATCTGTACAACATTTTCATATGTGCCATTTTACAAGAAATAGAAATAGAAGTGCATATACACTACATGCATAGGAGGGACAAATGATAAGGTGCAATAATATGGATGGAAAACCACTGACATGAATAAGATGGAGTTACAGAAAGGTGAGTTGTTGTACAGCTGCATTGAGTACGGTGTGAGTGATGTCCCATGGCGTTCGCTGTGGGAGCGGAGCTGGATGAGTTTGAATTTTAAAATTCCTTTGTGTATGAAATGTGAGTGTACACACACCAGAAGACATAATTCCCGCAAAGGTCAGATAACCCTTCACGGGCGAACCCGGCGTGCCATTATACTCCCAGTCACAATATCATCGAGGACCAGCATGCTCAAGAAAAAACAGGACTTGTGAGTGATTCAGGGGAACTGACGGCAGGCAGTTTTTTTTCTTCTTCTTCTTTTTTTTTTCTGGGGTTAATTCATTGGATGAAATGTTGTGGCACATGATGTGTCATATATCAAAGGCAGGGCACCAGTAATCTTTGCTCAAGGGCATGGATAACAGGCAGATAGACATGTGAATGAGATGGAGGGGGGGTTGGTGAGCGACTCATCCCTTTCTGCCATCGCCACGGAGAAGATAGAGGAAGATTTATTGGGGATTCATGCTTGCAGGTTGACCGTCTTCCATGTGAACCGACACGCCCACCACCGCCTTCCTCCATCTTGTTTTTTTTTTAAATGCAACACCATAACAAACCGGTGACTCACACATTTGATATTTAGAGACATAACTGGATTCTTGTTTTCCAGTCTCAAATCCAACTTTTTGAGACTGATCACGCCCACTTGTGACTGATTGGAGCTCGATGAGTTCCAGCGCCGTGATTGACGCTGATAAAACTGCATGACTAACTCGGTGTTTGGGCAGCCTGACACATATATCCGTCTCACAATGTGGGGTTGTAATAATCTCACTGCAACCATCAAATTTCTCCAGAGATTTCCAAACAAAAGAGCTACAACACAATCATATCTAATGTTCAGGATATCTGTATTTGTTTTTACGCATTAGCAACCCATTGACGTTCGATAAACACAGATGGTTTGGATTGGGTCCAGTTTCCAAAAGTACGGCACAAAGCACAATAGTCTTAGGCATTATTTAATTACAGTCATCTGTAAGGCTGTCACTCGGACTCCACCTTAGCTACGCTGCACGGCACTGAAATTGCAAACAAAAAGTCTTGCGTGCAAAAGCCGGGTGACAGGAATTAGGGACAGTAATGTGCATTTTCAACTGAAGGTGATGGGTTGTAATCTGACCCGCAGTGATTATAACTGAGGACAGATAATCACAGAGGTAAGCGGCGTCATTCGATGATATTTATTTTATTTATTTTTTTCCTGGAAGAGATAGTCGTCACATCTGCCTCGGAGATTGTCGATGATTTGCGAGGATCACAGCTGGTGCCCTCCCTCAGGACACACTTATGTGTTATCTTCATTCATTACAAAAAGTCTTTTTAAATGTTCACGGTCCCATCGGGTGTATCAGCTGCACCGTGCTGAGGGATATCTCTGAGTGCTTTTTAAGCTTTCAAATTATGAATTAAGATGTGTTGGTTTTGGCGGAAAGAAAAAAAAAATAGAAGAATGCAACTTTGCTTTTTGCACAATACAAGTCTTTATTGTAATCTCTGTTGCAACACACTACGACGTAGGGCTATTTAGCAGACAGAATACACAAATCAACATGCTGATCCTCGGGGAGAGAGACAAAAACCCATACATTCTCTAGAGTACCTCATAAGAGTACCTCATAAAGAAGAAGAAGAAGAAGAAGATGCTCTATTTGCTCTTGTGTAAGCAAGCGCACACTGTGCATTAGGTTCAGTTAATCACGCTGAACTCTGGATGTTCCCTGTAGCAAAGAGGTGCCATATTTCACATAACTCTGCTAATTGACCTGAGTGACCGACGAGAACTGGACAAGTTACAACATCTACAATGAGGGCTCTCTTGTTACAAAACGGTGCGAGGAAACTTGTGAAAGTCTATGAACAAACGCGGAAAGCTTGCTTATAATTAACTTACTTGTAAAATTGTTGTATTTAGTTATTGACTCGTTCCTTTGCTCTGGTGACATTTAAGGCCTTGTGATATAGATTGTAGCCAAGGAGCAGAAACAGGATGAGCCGCAATCTCCGCGTGTATCAGGTTGCTTGCCAGGAACTTTTCTTCGACAGGTCATTCAGGCTGCGACAGCAGTGAAATGACAGAGGGATCAACATAAAAGCCAGGAAACAAAGCGAGCCTGGTGACTCAACTTCACATCTGAGCCGCCGCAGATGCTCTGGTTGGTACCTGTCAGGGCCTACGAGCAGAAGGAGGAAGCGGCTGTGTTCGTCGGGGGATATCCTTCCTCTCGGCAGCAGAGAGGGAGAACGCCCTGCTCACACAAAGGGTAGCCTCACTCCTTCACACTGTTTATTTTTAGTCATAACATCCACTACAATTGAAAGTATGGGTCAAGGTGAGGCTAGGACACTTGTGAGGGGAGGGCGCCCGAGGAGCAACAAACAGATGTTCTTTGATGATAATTGCAGAGAAGGGAAAAGGAGTGTGTAGAGCCGGCTTGTGAAGCATTCACTTGTTGAGGCTGTCCCTCCTGCCTCCTACCCCCCTCTGAAGCCCTGTGGTGGTATGTTGTTTAGCCCCAGGAGTCAGAGTGGGCCTGCTGGTGCCATTACCCTTACTCGCCAGAGGTGACATCTGTTCACAGTAGCAGCCACAAATCTGAATGCCAATATTTTCGCCTTGAACTGACCTGAAAAGGAAAAAAAAAAAAAAAAAAAGTTTGTGTCACTCAGTGACAATCTTTCTTAACATGAAAGGTTAGGAAGCCACAGCCTTTAATCAAGTGTGGCTGTCAGCAGGCGCCCTTTAAAATGGAGCTGTAAAGACAGGCTGCCAGTATTACAGCCGATGAGCGCTAGCACTGGATGATTGATTTGTGTAAATCATTTTCTTTTTTGCTCTCTCCCTCTCTTTTATGAGCACTGGTAGCGGTGGAGGATGGTGAGGATACCATCATGGGATTAAGTATAGCTCCTCCAGGCTGTCCTGGTGATTAATGAGCTGCCACAACGTTCCCAACTGTCACAGAGAGGAGCATGGGTTCAAACCATGTCTAGACTGATGATACTAAGGATAAAAATCTGTCGTGTCATCATTTCATTAATGTCCTGCAGTTGATGTTGGTTTTGGAAATCGACAGCCACCGTCTTGGGATTGCCGCACTCTGTTCTGGAGGTTATCTGCACCAGTTCTGCAAAACGCACACATTTTATATTTTAGAGTGATTGTTTTTCATTAGTTTTAGCGCTTTGGTTAGGATCCATAAAGTTTAGCATTTAGCTTTAGCACTATGCAAGAGGAGTACTTGAAATTTGAGGTCTGTCTTTGTTTTACGATAGCAGTTTAGCCTTAGCTTTAGCATGTTTTTTGGACGGCCCTGTCATATCCCACAAGATACCAAAACACCTGGTCTGCTTCCTTCAAATACAACCTGTGAGCTTGGGAGGTTTAAATGCTAACATCGACAGTATGTTGTGCGAATGCCAATGCCACGTGATTGTTTGCCTCTAGAAGGCTAAAGTATAAGTATAATGAAAGGATGAGGCTATTGGGAATGTCCACATAATTTTCCCCAGTCAGAAAACTCTCAATATTTAAGATGAAAAGTCTAAATTTATCATGAGTTCTGTCTTTAATTTAAATTACCAGCTTAGTTTAGCCTTAGGCTTGGTGTGTTTTTGAACTGCTTCATTTTCCCATGAGTTCTGAACTTGTTTTTTCTTTTTTTCTCATTACTACTTTTAGCATTAATGCTAAAACAGTTTGATCAGACTCCTGAAGCTAAATTTATAAGCAAAAAAACAAACAAACAAGGCAGATAAAGTTTTGGAAATGCCGCAAGCTAGGGCAGCTGAGCTTTTGGCTAGCTAGCTGACAGTTAGCATCCAACAAGTTACCAGAACTCCGTATCTAGCAGTGGCAGTGTTGTTCTTTCAGCACTATCTAGGCAATTTCAATCAATTCTGAACTTAAAAATGTGGCACGTTAAGGCAACTGGAGCATTTTTGGTTAACTAGCTGCAAGTTATGTCCAAAAAAAAAGCACAAAAACAAAGCTAAAACCGAGAGTTTTCTTGAAGACATTTCGCCACTCATCCAAGTACCTTCTTCAGTTCTGAATGAGTGGAGGTAATTTAGTTTTTATTATGAACATCTGTGAGTGGTACACACTTGAAACTCGCATTTCGAGGGTCAACCGGATACTCACCTGCAATTAGAGGATGTTGTTCAAAATAGAAGATGTTTAAGTTACCAAAGCCAATAAATTGCTTCCTGAACAAGAAATATTGTCGCTGTTTATCTTAAATTGGCTCAACTAGAAGTGAACTTGGTTGTGATTATTGTAAAATAGGAAAGACTGAAAAAGCTTTATTATTGGCTGGTGCAGACAACAATATGCCTCCTCTTAAATGCATAGTCACCAGGTAGCAAATAGGGGTTGTTGTGTCGGACAGTATCTCACTCTTGCTTTTTTAATTGGTTCATTTTAACTCAGATATTGATATAACCGTCAGTCTCTTCTGATAATAGCTGTCTGGTTCTTCAGATCCTCCAGAGGTTCTTTATGTCTTGTTTTAGGGGTCGTTCCTTGTAATGTCTTCTGACCTTTTGCATTAAACCAGAAAGCTGGGCCAAACGCTGTGAGGAAAGCAGGACAGAAGGAAATTGAGCCGCGCTACATCTATCTCTCCCCAAGGAGTGTCGTGTTTCTCTTTCCACCATTTATTTGAAAGCTATCATTTCCTGGGATTCATCGCTGAAAAATGGCATTGATTCTCCGGATGATAGATGCTAAGTGTCCTCCTATCGACATGCCTATTGACAGGCCTGTGTAAATTCTGCATCTTATTACCCCCACGGATAAATGATACACCTTGTGAACAAGGAGGCTGTAGCTCAGTCGATGGCGGCGTCTGAACATCTCCTATAGTGGCGGGTGTCACTGCTAAGCAGCGTGATCCCTTTTGTCAGAAAACACCTTATCAGCCGCTGTGCTGAATAATTAAACACAATAAGACTGACGGAACATCACATCTCTCCGCAAAGCACCCAGGCTTAGAAATGGGAACAACTAGAGAAGAGAGAAAGAGGATTTAATTCATCGCCGTACTGCACCTAAGAAGGTCGAATCTTAATCTAAAGGTGTTTTTTTGAATCTAATATCCTTGTCTGGAAAGTTTGCTGTAGCATTAAAATGACTTATGTAAAGCCTTAAACCTACTGCATGTGCTGTGAAGCAACTCGTTTCTTTACTGCACTGTTTACAAGGGCTATTTTTCTTTGACTCTGTAAGGTTTATTGCATCTTAATCCCACCCTTTTGTAGCACTGCCTGCAAGGACGTTAAATAATGTCCCACTGCCAGCCGCTTTCTCCGTCTCAATTTGTTTTATAGTAATACACAATTTAACCTTCAGAATAGCATTTGCAGGTTCATAACACTTGGAGCAGGTGTAATTTTTCTAACAAACAGAGCTGCAATGTGACCCTATTTATCTGTGTTTCTCATAATGCATTGTATTAATCTGCTGCCCATTCATGACCCATTATTTCAGCAGGGCCATAATTCACTCTTATTGTTCAGCCGTGCTATTGAAGGAAGTCTTTTTAGTCCAGTTGTGCTTAGGTTCTGCAGCATGCCGCTATGATCTGTGGGAGTTTGGCTTTATGGCTTTTTGCACAAGAATCCATGAACCATAATATGTTATGGTGAGTGAAATGAGCTCTTGTGAGTCACAAAACATCAATCCACTGTCTCGATCACTGCCTGTGGGATGTGTCTCCTCATGACTCTCTTCTTGTCAAGACAGTGTATTATTATTTTGAGTATTCCCTTTCACTATAAACAGTCCAAGTAATTAATATGTAAGGAAAACAGAGAATCTTTCAGGAGCTACGATGCGACAGCTTAAAGCAGAGCAATGCGCTTACTGCAGGTTCAACCACTGTGCCAACGTTTCTTCTCCTTGTTCCGAAGATAAATTAGCGGCTTCTAAATAATGCAGTGAACCCTAATTCTCTTTGATTAGTAGTGAGTTAGATGATGGCGACCCATTGAAATTGGTCATCAGCATAAATAACGAGCGAATGAACTGATAAAATGCAAAGTCCTCGGCCATCATAAATCAAATGGAATCCACTGGCCGTGGAAGCGGGTGGAATTAGAAGTCCATGCTCCTATTAATTATGTTGCCTTGTGAAGGCGACAGCGTGATAAATCAGCGCTGAAAGGCCCTTCACTGGCTGAGCCTGAGGAGTTAGACTGCCTGCAAATTGCTTTGTGTATGCTCCTAATTGTTTCTTAAATAACCCACCTTTTTGAGGCAGTTTGGAAGGGTAGTCTACCAAGAAGGGTCAAGGAAGTCAGAGCCGCTGCCTCTCAAAGATAACGTAGAAAATTATTTCATTCTCGTTAATTGATGCTGTGGCCACTCTGCTGCATAAAACAAGTATATTTACACAGTATCATATAACTAAATGTTAAAAATGAGAATGAGGTGATTATTTGACAAACTAGAGTCATACATTTTTAAAATCTATCACAAGAAATGTGTGTTTATATCTTATAAGGGCCTCATTACACAGCTGAACTGTTGCCTATCTTACCGTGCTTATTGATTATTTTAAACCAATACACTGATCCATTTAATTCCTGAAGAATTCTGTTTGTCATAATACTCAAATCCTTAAGAATTATAACTGCGACATAAAATGTGTGTGCATCACAAACATGTGGCAGCACAGCTTATTTATATCTGCTTTTATTTGAGTCTACCTCTCCAGAGTCATTTGCATCCCTTGTGTAATAGTTCCCGGCAATTTTCATTTTTTTTTTTTTTTTTTTTTTGGTGTCCAAATGAAATCAAATGGATTAAATTAAATTACTTCAACTTTTGAGGCATGTAATAACGATCAGACCTCTGACGAGCATGTAATTAATGTGAATACTGTGGCAGTCGTGAGCTACTGCTCATTAAAGTACAACCGACTATAAAACTCTGTGAGTTTGGCCCGGGAACTTAATTTGTATTTGTTGAGCAGCGGGCATCGTCTAGCATGAAATGTGGAGTTTCCAGGGTATTTAGCAGGAATTTGCAGTTAAGTTAAATTGTGTGTGCTGCCTGAAATGCCAGTGGTCATGCAATGTCAGGGTATGGATTTGCGCTTGTGTCTCGCTGTCGGTGTGTATGATGAAGAGCGTGGAGGCCTTTGATCCTCTGACACCTCTGCAGAGGAGGAGGAGGTGTGTGTAGAAACGCAACTACTGAATGTTGCTATTATTGATTAGGTTTGCAGATTACCTGTTTAGCCTATTAAATGCCAGAAAAGGATAACAAATGAAACAAATGATTCAAAAGATATCATATGCTAGTCCCACCAAGATCTGTAGACATGGGAAGGGTATGGCAGCAATGTACGAAGCACCAAAACAAGTTCCTTGTACGAACGAACATACGTGGCAACAGGAAGCTCTGGAGTTTTAATTAAATTTAACAAGCTGTAGTAAAGGGCGTCATAGTGATGTGGTGGTTGGCACTGATTCCTCACGGCAAGAAGGTTCTGGGTTCGAATCCGTCGGCCGATTGGAGTCGCAAGACGTTGTTCCAGGCTCTAGTTGCCTAGGTAACTCACTTATATATTTCACCACTACAGATGTTTTAGAGAGACACAAGCAGAACATAAAAATATCGCTAGTGTATGCATGGAGCTAGCCTTTCTTGTCATTACCGCACTATTTGATAAGAAAATACAGCAAACGACGCTGCTGCTCCATCTGGGTTTACCCGACGCTCCAAGCCAGCTGTTAGCAAGGTGAATTTGGTGGTAGGAACCAAAGTCACATTGCTGCTAGCCTCTCCCTATGTACATGTGCGCAAAGTGGGCAGAACTAATCTCAGCTTTGAGGTGGTGCGATTGAGGCAGCAACCAGAAGGAGCAACAGACGTAGAGTTCCCCAAACATTCACCACAAGGAATGGTTCACCGTTCTGATAGCGGACTTAGTGGATCGGGCGAACCCAGATGGAGCTGAGGAGTCGTTGTGGCAAGAGGGGCTAGCTCCGTCCCTACGCTGCCAATGTTTTTATGTTACTCAGAAGCTTTTGGGTTGGGAAATATGCAAGAGGCTACAGAGCCGAGCCTGGAACATCCACAAAGAAATGGTCAACAAGTGAATTGCTTTGTTTGTGGACGAGGCTTGGGCTTCTAGCTGCAAGCCTCTACAGAAGCAAGCTAGCCAGGGAGTTGAATGCCAATCCTCAAATTTGAACCAATAAATGCTGGTTGCTTGAAAATGGCTTCCAGATTCATTTTCCCGAATTTGCCAGATTCCTATTTTTACATTTGAAAAATCTGGAATCAAGAATATTTTGGCTCTGACAAATGACTGGAAAAGAAAACCGTGTTCTTTTTCTGATTATCAATAAACTGTCTTGTGTGCGCGTGCTCCAACGAATGCCTTACGTGGACGCGTGGTGACGGGTGCCCTTCTCCTGACATTCAGCCCCCTGGTATATGTTTGAGTTTAAATAATGTTCCTGTGCGGTTGCAGGAATAATGGTGTGGGCTTTCATGACATTGCGTCAGTGCCAAGGTGACTGACTCGAGGACTGATTGCTCCCTCTGTCTCTCTCTCTCTCTCTCTTTCTCTCTGTCCGTCCCCCCTTCTCACCCTGTCAATAAGCATCCCCTTGTCTGATGGAGTCACATCAGGGCACTGCAGCTGACACCATGGTGTCTTTATTTCCTGCAGCAATCCTTTTTACAACACACATCAGTGGTGATTAATACACTGACAGCAGCCGGGAGGTTAACCCCCCGCTGCCGGCCGGCTACTGTTACTGACAAACACACACTACTCACCTTCCATACCTAACTACTGCACACTGCAATTTTCTTCTTTGATATATACCGTGTATAATCAAAAAAGAAAAATGATAGTGCTGGATTTCACTTCCTTGCCCAGTACTGTACACTTTAGATTTGATTGATGGGAGCAGATGATGCTTGGTATTCAGAAACTGTCTTTTACATTAAACCAAATGGTTGCTCCCACTTGCAGCTGTCTGCACGGTTATTAAATCGGAGGTCTTCCGATTTAAATTTATGGCATCCATTACTCAAGAATTTTACATGTCCAGGTGTTGCATCTGTTTGGCTTCAGGTAGGGGTCACTTTGATTTATTAATATCCACAGTTTCATCTGCTAGACAATCACTGACATATTGTCACTTAGGGCGGCGCGTCTCTCCGTCTTTAACAGCTGTGACAACCTGCGTGTTATTAACTCCTCGACTGATTATGCAGACCGAACGTGTCGGCGTCTGTAGGGCGAGATTACACACACTACTTAATGCTTATAATAGCCAATAAACAGCAAATCATAGACTTGAGGCTGAATGAGGATTTTCTCATTAAACGCTATCAACACCTGCTTAACTGCTGAACAGCTCAGAAATCTCATGATAGAGGAGATAAGTTAACAGTCGTCAGGAGTGATCGGACCATCTGGGTCATTCGGAGCCATATGTTCACACTTTGTTGCCGTTGCGCCGGTTCATGGAGACGTTTCTTTTCTCTGTGTGTGTGTTGTAAAGCCCACAGGTTCTGTGGTGATGCAGCTTTTTAGATCTGAGTATCAGGTGAATGTGGAGGTTTACATCTGGAACACGTTGTCAGTTGATGTTTTAGAACAAGAATTTTGATAATGGATTATTTTTTAGCTCCTAAAATCTAAGGATTTGCTATTTTAAAGGAACAGTATGTAAGATTGTGGCCAAAACTGGTACTGCAATCACTTTCAAAATACTGTAGAACGGTGTATCCCCTCCAACCTCCCCCCTGACTCCA
>JASGAT010329660.1:0-10193 GCA_030220025.1 Chelon auratus | reverse complement strand
CCCGCATTCCCACTTTTGGGTTACTTGATTGGGGCTGGAACCAGTTACTGACATTAAGAGAATTTAGCACCACTCAAATGAGCCTTCGTCAGAAATCTTTGCCAATATACACCGATAAGCCACAACACAGCAGCCATACTCAGCAGGATGCAGCCTGACACAGGCACACAGACAAAAACGGTTGAGGAACAACTCAAAAAAACATGAAGAACATCACAAGGTGTTGACCTGGCCTCCAAATTCACTAGATCCCAAACTGATCAAGGCCCCCACTAACAACATTCTGGTGCCAGACACCACAGGACACCCTCAGAAGGTCCACGTCCATTCTCTGTGGAGTCCCAACTGTTTTGAAGGCACAGGGGACAATATTACAAAGGTGGTCATAATGTTATGCCTGATCTGTGTAAATTGCAATGAGGACTTGTCTAACATCCGGTGGTAATGCAACTAAAGCCAGTCAAGGAATTTTGACTTTGCCCGTCTCTTTCATCCATCTGATATCATCTATCCCATCACAATTGACATACAATAGATGAACTAGAGCTCATCTGGACCAAACACTGGATTTGTAAACTCTAACAGAGCTGGGTAGCCTGGGTTTTGCAAGAGCAGCCTGGCGCCTGTCGGGAAGGTCGTCCACCCAAACGCATAAACAAAGGCATACACAAACCTGGAGATAATGGAAATGTGATACATCTGTCACTCGCAGTAATTACAGACACCATGTAACAGCTTAATTAGTGCTGTGAAGAATGTCACCGAGCCTGTTGTGACTGCGAGCTGCAGCCTCATACCTGAACGGCTGAATCCTGACAGTTTTGTTCTGAAGGCAGATCGCGTAGGTCAGTTCGCTACAAGAGCGTACATTAGCATTGAATTTACATTCATTTACATCACCTGGGTAGCCACTGTGTGAAGATACAAGAAAAAGACTTTGTCAGATTGGTCTCATGAACACTTGATTTAAAACATCAAAGTTATATCTGTACATAATTTGAATCCATCCGTGTATATGTTGCAGCTGCTATAATATTAGTATTTCTGCATTACTGAGAACAATAGACCAATCAGACCTCAGTAACAACAAACTGACCAGAATTTTTTTTCAATCTGATCAAGAAGGATGTTCTGTGTGTGGTAAACATCAGACGACAGCCAACGCAATACCCACGTTGGAGACCAAGCATTAATGATCGCTGAACACCTTGTTGTCAATAAAGTTGGGCAAAAAGAAAATATATTACTCGTTTTCTTTTCTGTTATATTTTTGGCAAGTTTGATGCTCCACATCAGGCAGAACCCCTGTTAGGTATCGTAGACTGAAAAGGCCAAAGCACCCATGAATATTGGATGTTTTAACCATCACTAGGCATCCCAGAAACGTCACCAAGCAGCTTTTCAGTGCCAGCTCCCACATCCCCACATGCATCTGTTCCACTCTGGGCACCTTCGCACGCTCCTCCGTTAACGCAGCCCTGCTTTCACAAAAACGTCTGCCTCGGATGGATGTTTTATTTATGTGATAGTTCAGAGGCAGTTTATTTCAAGCGAACGTCTAACATCGCCACGTGTGTTGCGTCGCGGTTCAAGCCAGGACCCGCACCTGTTTGCTTTTCTGAAAATATGAAACGCTAAACTGCAAACTGTCAAAGTGATATGTAGCTCGCTAGCAGGAGGCTGTGAAAACCAAGGCAACGATGCACACAAAGCTACGGGTTACTCAAAAAAACAAAACAAAACAGAAGTCGAAGCAGAACTGAGCTGAAGCCTATTTGAAGCTCAGAAATTTGATGCCGGGCTTTGCCGATCTTTCCACTGCTAAGTAATTTCACTGTTTACTGGGTGATCCCTCCTCACTGGTGTATTTACTGTGATGTGCATTTGTGCATTGTCTTGCATAATGTTGCCCTTTCATGATGAGCCTAAGCTTACAGAGCGAGATTAAACAGAATGATATCATGCTTTCGTCTTGTGCATGGGACTTGTGAAAGTGAGGTCAGTGCCTGCGAGGAGGGGCGGGGGCTCATGTGTGCTAGATGGGCTACAGATGGCTGGATGGTGAAAATTTATGGATGAACAGTGGCTTTGTAACGTGAACGAGTGGGATGGGAGAGAAGTCTCTGATCTCAGAGCTGCTGCCGCCACCGCTGCCGCTGCTTCGAAACTGCAAAGAGTCTTTCTTCGTGTAACAGGTTTGCTCAGCCTGGGACTTTCTTCTGATTGCTGATATCTGAGCTCTTCTCTGGCATACTGGGAACAAGAAAAAAAAATAGAAGAAGAAGAAGAAGCGAGTCTGGGAATGATTATGACTCAAGTGAGATATAAATCCTCTACATTGTTAAGTCACGCTTTAAGTTTTGGGTGGGAACTTTACAGTGTCAGTGTGGGGCACCTTTTCCTTGCAGCTCTGATTCTTGCACACCTTTACTGATATGGTAAACTTTATTGATCCGCCACAGAAATTGCTTGGTCACAGTAGCAAAACACTCTTAACAACCACAAGTAAAAGAAAAGAAAAGAAAATATAGTACAGTATAAGCAAAAATGTATAAAATTAGCTTATGAACAAATGTACAAGAAATAGAGATATAAGAATATATATTATAAACATTCACTGTGGGAGTGGAGCTGGATCAATCTGTTGGTTGGTGTAGTGGATGAGATGAATTGTCCATGATGGAGAGCAGTTTGTCCGGTGTCCTGATGTCCCTCACTGAGACAAACGTCTCCAACTCACTGCCAATTACATGACCAGGCTTTCGGATCAATTTGTCAATCCTACTTACGTCCCTTTTGCTGGTGCTGCTCTCCCAGCAAAGTTCAGGGCACTCGCAACAATAGGAAGTAGAGTCTACTCAGGCCCTTCTTGTACTTCCCTGCTCCATTGTCCATTCTCTCGGCTAAGAGTGTAAGATAATCAGCTTCATATATTTAGAAATAACTCCCGAAATGTATTGATACTGGAAATTATTACCTGTTTAGAAACCCTCATCCTAATATACTTTTCAAATCAGAAGTTTGCCTAGTTTACGCAAGACGTCTCCTATGCCAAGTGAAATATGTCTTATCTATGCTTCCTATTATCCCAGGAGTGGCTTCCAGACTGGCTGCAAAGTCACAAGTCTTGGATGCAGATTTTCCGTAACACACAAACTTTCCACTTCCACTTAAAAAAAAACAAAAAAAACAAAAAACAATCTGAGAACAGCATGCTAATGTCGAATTGTGAACATGCGTCAGTCTGCTCAGCGAAAATCAGGCATCAAAGAAAAGAAATACAATAATCAAAACACTTTTTTTTTTTTTTTTTTGAAGAACATCTCCTCCACCGTATTCCTGCCCAGTGGACAAACCACAGGTTTTTGCACCATCAAAGGATTTGGCCAGGGGCTAATTGGTTCCTCGCAGGCCTCAGTCCACACTTTCTGGGGTGCAGCACATGGGTGGAGTGTGCTCAGTCCAGCCAGTCTGCCACTTCTAAAGCAGGGAGGCAACGTGAAGAGAGAGGGAGAAAAAAAGGAGCCTTGATGTGATTAAGCTCTTCAAGATGTTCGCATGTTAGTTTGAAGCCGAGAGAGCGAGCGCCACTCAGGGCTTTGCTTTGTCAAGTCCTGTTGTTTGCAACGCTCTGCGCTCTCCCACTCTCTGCTTGATACTCACACAAAGCATGCAGCCACAGTGGGACTGTGTGTCTCACAGCTGCAAAAAAAACCTCCATGACATAAAAAAAAGAATAAATCTGTTGGAATATATGCATTTAACAAGAAGAAGAAGTGGATGCAAGTCAATGCATTATTTAAATGAACTGCTCCAAAGACACCAAACATTGCCGTCTCATAATATGACATGAAAAGACGTCAGTCATGGTTTCAAAGCAGTGTTACAGTTTGAAACTAATTTAGATCATCACGCTGTACACATACTGACACATCCCTGATGTCTCAGCTGCAAAAAAGACTTCTAAACTAGCACGTGTTCCTTCTTTGTTCCAGCAAAAGGGGCAAAACAGATACAAGGTCTTCTTTGTGCTCGCCCATCAAGGTGTTTCTGCGTTAGAGCGTGAAGCTCGACTGTATGAAGCGATGAGAGAAGTGGGAGAGGCAACCTACCTGTGGACCTCCCAAGAGAAAGCTCGATCCCATGGCCAAAACTAGGAACCACATTTGGTTCCAGTCTCTCCAAGCTCCCAACCATGCATACCAACAACACGCATCCATCTTGTCTCACAGCCAGTTTTACTAAAATGATCAACAGTATGATAGACGTAGTAACCCTTCCTCAAGCATTAAAATATTAAAAAATACACAGATAAGGCACAACATTATGACCACCTTCCTAATATTGTGTAGGTCTCCCTTGTGCCTCCAAAACAGTTGTGGCTCATCAGAGAATGGACATGGGCCTTCTGATGGTGTCCTGTGGTGTTCAGCAACAGAATTACGTTAGCGGGGGCCTTTGGGTCCTATGTGCTGAGGGGAGGGGCCTCTGTAGATCTCACTGATACTTGATCAGTTTGGGATTTAGTGAATTTGGAGGCCAGGTCAACACCTTGTGCTGTTCCTAAAGCTTTTTTGTGTGTGCTGCCATCAAGGAGTGTCATTGCTATGGGGTGGGGGTGTCTGATCTGGTCTAGGTGGGTGGTACACATCTAAGTAACATCCACATGAATGCAAGGTGCAACCATTTACTTCTCCTGTCAGTGGTTTTAATGTTGTGGCTGATTGATGTATATAATTGCATTCTGTTCTGCTTTCTACTTAGTTTTTGCTCTATTCAATATAGGATACATATATATGTATATATATATATATACATATATATGGCATCAATTTCTATTGATAACTACACTACATATTATTCATAGTACGCACATACTGTATATGCACCATTAGAACGTTTCTCACATATATGATTCAACATTATGTATTTAATCTATCTACAGTTTTAAAGCAAGGACCCCAACTTCTTTAATATTTTTTATATTAGTAAAAACAATGAGTTAAACAGACCTTTGTGTAACCAAATGAGAGCAGTAAGGACAGAAAATTCCTTGCTCAAGACTGATCCACCTTCTGGTCATCGCCATAATTAATCTGATTTTACTCAAACACATGCACAGTCTGGAATTCAAAATCTGATATTGGTATGCAGCAAACATCTGTAAAGTTGAGAGACTGACAAGGCGGTGGCTTTTGTTTGACTGCGATGGCACCACCAGGTTTTCATCTGTTCGTATTTGTGAGATCTCAGCGGTAACTTCATCTGTTTACGAGTTTGGATCTAAGGGCTTGAAGGGTGTTTTATAGGGACTGAAAGTACTTGACATGCAATTTGTAAAGGGCAAGATTTGATTCCTCTCCTCTTGAGAAGCAGGGACATTCCCTGCTGGAAAAAAAAAAAAAACCCAGGGTATCCTCTGTGACCAATTCAACAAAGTGTTGCAACCTTGCAGTGGCCTTTGGTTGCACGTTAATGTAAGTTACTTGAATGCACCATTTAAAATAAAGCTATTGGGTTGCGGGAGACAAAAATTGCCACTGAAAAAAAAACAAGAAAAGATAATTTGTTAAACTGAGACCCTAAGAATGAGTCACACACACACTCACACCCACACACACAGTTGAACTATGCTGAATAACTTCCAGATGTCCAGAACAAAAATGAGCTCAAATAAACATGTCGACCTGCACGACAATCCTCTTCAAAATTGAAATGTTGCGGAAAAACGTCCAAACATTATCAAGCCACTGTTTATCACCAGTCAAAATATTTTCCTCAGCGTCCTCCGCATCTGTCCCCACCCATGTCTGCTGCATCTGGCCGCCGCGTTGAAAGGATGTGCAGATTAAAGGGCCCATTAGAGCCTCAGTGACACCGTATCCTATATCACAAGGGGAGCGTGGGGGGGGTCTGCAGAGCACGAGGGCCCTTGTAATCCTACTTGATGATATAAACAGCACTCGAAGCGCTGCGTAGGACAAAAGACATCATTATGCGTGTGTTGGAATTTCACTCATGGTCATTATTTGTGATACGAGGCTGCGGTATCACAGCACTCTCTGCAATTTCAGATGGGGGCCGGACCCATTTTTCTCCTCTTATTATCTCCCCCGCTTCGGCTGTGTGTATGCACCGTGCTCTCGTAGATTTGCTCTCTCCGTTAGACTGTTACTACATGTCTCTTACTCAGTCCTGATAATGGGCTAATGCATTTATCACATCGGTATGCTGCACAATCAAATCTCCAGGGGCACTTATGAATCTTATTTTCCTTTTTAAACGTTAGATGAACTTCTTGCCAGTTTTGAAAAAGAGAATAAAGAAAATCAAAGGCAAGCAACTTCAACTTCAATAATACTTGCTGTGACATTCAGTGAAACACTAAAACAACAAGGAGATCTGAGAAGTGATGACCCATCACATTTTCTCAAAGTCAGGATCCATGTTCAGTCGGGCCGGCAGATGTTCTCGTGTATAAGCGACATTTAAATCCAGTTTCATTACACGTGATGGAAAATCTGCCGTACTGGCTTGTGGCGTTGCGGTATTTTGAGCAGTCAGCCTTTGTTTTGTATCTGTCATCTCTTGGCCTCGCATTGCGTGAGCTGGCAGACATAACTACAACGAGAAACCGCGCGCTGTTGTCCCCAGATTGTTTTAGAGGAACAGACTCAGATTGGTCTTCGAAGATTTAAATGTTTTACACTGGAAACGTCTCACTGAGCCAGTGTAGCGATTCAGATCATATGCATCAAAGTGGATATCTCATTTAAACAGACATCTGATCTCTTTTTTCAAATCCAAAAGAGAAGCTCTCAATTACTTGTTGTTTGAGTTTCTGGAAGGTCATGCCGATTATGCTAAATTCAGTTTGTGTTTGAGAAATTGGGATACTTGTGTCTTTAAATAACACACCTGCAACCATATCTACCCTAGCTACATACATTGTGCAAGCACCTTACACACTACAAGATATTTCCGACAGATTGTACCCACGATTCCCAGTTTGGCAATGTCTGCACAAGTCTGCACTAGTTGGGGACAGTCGGCATAGGTAGTTGGCACAAAAATCTGTTAGTGTGTGAGGGGAAAAGACCCAACCCGATCTTATTTGCAGTCAATCAAATGTTTGAATTTTTTGAGACCAATCTGGACGCAATCGGGTAGTGCGAACCGATTAAATCTGTAAAGACTGTGAAAGTTGTGTAGTGTGTCCCCAGTTCTGCATATATCCATATAGTGGGAGTGACTGGGGCACTGAAACGCAGCCTCGCACCTGTGACGGTTGGCTTGTTTACCTGTAATTTGCTACTCAACGCGGAATAGCACTTGCGTACGATAACAAAATATTGGTGAAATGAACGAGTGTCGCGACAGATAATGGACTACAAATTACACAAAAGTTATATGGGTAAGTAAACAATCATATTTTGTGCCAGAAATAAGGTCCAGGTTGTAAAAAATAGTTCCCCTCTAAGACATTGTATTTGTTTAGATGGAAAACCAATGGTGATTTGTGCAATAAACGGGACGAAGTTATGCATCTTGCAGATATTGCAGAATTTTGAGGTATGTTGTTAATCTTAGAAACTTTTGACAGTTCGGAAAAACACTTCTGTACTCTCAAGTTGCAGAGGTCCGCTTTTCTTCTGCCATTTTTCCTTCCTCCCCGGCTGGAAGAATAGTTTTCGGGTTGTCAGTCAGCTGTCAACATGTACTGGACGTCTCGTACCAGATCTCAGGAATGTCCCAATGATATTTCTTCAAATTTGGCGGAGAGGTTTACTTGGAATCAAGCATGAAATTATTCAAAGTCCGTCGCTAAAGGTTAGTGGACTGCACGTTGACTGGTCGGAAGAGGCGCACAACCTTGACTAGATTATTGTGTAAGCTGTAGAGTAGTCCTGTCATCATGGTACACAACAGCGAAGAAGTCTTTCGCACATTTTCCAAGCAATTTTCATCGGACTGAAACTGACACTCTCTTTGTTCTCTCATCACCAGACAACAAAGCCCGTGGTACGATCATGTTTGATCAGGGTCCTGGGTGATATACATTTCATTTATAATCTCCATTCATTCCAACATGAGAAAGACAAGATCAGTGGAAATTGTCACTAAATCTCAAGAGCTGCACCAATGACACATGAAACCTATTAAATACTCAGTAAGAAAACCGATGACAGATGAGTTTTGAACACTTTATATGTATTTAATCCCACATGTTTGTCTCTGGAGATGTTCAACTTAGTTCTGTCATACATGATATTCTTACCAGAAAAAAAAAGATTTTGGTTTCCTCTGAAGTCGAATAACACATAATCGCCTAAGCCACATTATATGAACAAATTACAGTTGAAGTAGACTGAGGACGCTGCATGTCCCCTTCATAATCAATCCAGCATAATATCCTTGTGTGTGGCTCCATTTAAACACCGAAGCGCCATGTGAATTTCTGGCTCAGAACGCCACTGGAGGACAAAAGAACCGGAGCCACTTGTGTTGTCTTCACCGCTGAAACTAATGCGCTACGTCAAAACTATTGCTCGGCAAGAGTGCAGCTGGACAATTTGTCAGCCGTGCGTCGTCCGCAGAGAGAGAGCGTGAAAGTAAGTCAGAGCGACAGCAAGAGCAGGAGAATGGGAGCAGAAGAGAAACAGAGGCAGAGGGGGACAGAAAGAGAAATAGTCCGAGAAGAAGCGTTGGCAAAGGGGAGGAAGACATTTGTATGCACGGCTTAGCTTTGGCACATTAGCATTCAGTGACTAGTCATTCTCCACTATGTATTCACTCCACCATAAATCAAACAGCATGTTTACAGCATCGGGGTGCACCGAGAGAGGGGTGATTGCTGATGCAAGGCACACCATGAAACCCGCTCGGTGTGCTTCACATTGGATTTTTATTTGATGTGGAAAGCCGGCAGTCTGCGCTGGAAGCCTGGACTAATGACATTCAGAAGAACATCTTGATGGAATTGATTTGACTGATAACTGACATAGGACAGAGAAGAAAATCTCTTTTCCCACGAGGATTCAAGAAATTCAATTTACTGACTGTTCTACTGAGGATATGCGTTAGTGATAAGGTATCTCTGACTGCATCTTGCTACGGCAAACTCATTCACACAACCTTTAAGAGAAAATTTGTATTGAGCTTATGGAAAGGTACTGACTTAGAAAGCTTGTGCTAAACTTCGTTCAGTGAGTTAGTTGCTGCCACCATGGAACTCCATAGACGCTGGGGGCAGCAGCAAGCAGAAAGTCCCAGTTGCTTACATTTTCATTGACTCTCTATAAAGATGGACAAACCCTCCATGATCTCATCCATAACATTCCTGTAGAGAGATATTATAGCTCAGCGTGGTTGGTACCGTCTGTCACTATGTTGACAGAGCCTGACTCGCCTGAACAACATCTTTGCCAGATGCCTTTCTAGGCAACACCTAGACACTTCTGTGTACCCACCTGTCACTCAAAGAACGACTGACTCGTGTCCTCTGTAGTTTTGTAGTTTGGTACAAACACTGGAGGATGGGAGGATAGAGAATGGTCATTCGGTAAACAGGAATGGCACCAGTTACCTCAAGATGTGTCCTTGGTGCATGAACACCACCCGGGATTATACTTGGTACCATACTTGGTCAGATGTGTACTTTGACCAGGAACGGTACCTGGCCAGCGAGGTACAACACACACCAGTCAGCCACAACATTAAAACCACTGACAGGAGAAGTGAATAACATTGACCATCTTGTGACAATACAATGTTCTGCTGGGAAACTTCTGGACCTGGCATTTGTGTGGATGTTACTTAGAGATGCACTACCCACCTAGACCAGGCCAGGCACCCCCCACACCATAGCAATGCCACTATTGATGGCAGCAGCCATCCCCAGCAGGATGCAGGGAATGCGGTTTAGGAACAACTCAAAAAAGCATGAAGAAGCGAACAAGCCTCCAAATTCACTAGATCCCAAAGTGATCAAGTATCTGTAGGATGATCCACAGAGGTCCCACCCCTCAACCCACAGGACCCAAAGGCTGTACCCAGACACCACATGACACCCTCAGAAGGCCCATGTCCATTATCTGATGAGTCACAACTGTTTTGGAGGCAGAAAGGAGACCTACACAATATCAGGAAGGTGGTCATAATTTTATGCCTGACCAGCTCAATTATCATGGTCC
>JASGAT010329657.1:0-10087 GCA_030220025.1 Chelon auratus | reverse complement strand
CAGCATTAAGGCCTACCGCTTTAAACACAGCCGTTTGAAGTCACACCAAAGTCAGACACTAGGATCTCTCATCTCCCATCTCTCTTTCAACACCGCAATGCCGACATTTCATTCTGCCCTCCTTTTCATGCTCCCAGCTTTGAATTCTGCCTTTTTTAAAGACTAATTTTAACTTCTTCAAGGCTGGAAAAAAAAAAAAGAGAGGCAAAGGCGTGCCGTTGAGATTCTTTTGGCTGACGCTCTTCTTTTTCAGCCAAGTAGCAAGCGTTCAAAGGCAGCCAAGGTCCACCATGTGACGTCATGTTTCTGATGTTCAATGTCAACAGGCTGATAAACGGGCCGCTGCGCCTTTGGCAGCCTCTGCAGATCAGCTTTTATCTTGAGGGCATCACAATGTTTAAATCGTTATATAAATGATCATTATACTAATGCTTGGCATTCAAATGGTAACATCGGTTAAAAGTCGTGAGAAGGATACTCCTTATCAAAGCAACTGAGCGCGCTAACGACCCGATAGCGTAGGAGATGTAAAGTCATAGCACTCATTTCTGAAATCCTGACAAAAACGAAAGTGTTCAGAAACAAAAGATTATCAAAGGTTATCAAAAGTTATTTTAGAGCATGAGGCTGTAAACATGACATGCTTATAGATCTCACCTCAAGTGGCCAGCTAATGGTTCTGTCACACCACCATTTACCAAAAAAAAAGCATCTTCTGTTACCGCTTGCTCCTGTGAAGGGTCTGCTGGAGCCTATCCCAGCTGTCATTGGGCGAAAGGCGGGGTACACCCTGGACAGGTCGCCAGTCTATCACAGGGCTAACACAGAGAGACAGACAACCATTCACGCAACCATTTTAGAATCACCAATTAACCTAACAAGCATGTCTTTGGACAGTGGGAGGAGCCCGGAGTACCCGGAGAGAACCCACGCAGACACAGGGAGAACATGCAAACTCCACGCAGAAAGGCCCAGTCGGCCCATGGATCTGAACCTGGAACCTTCTCGCTGTGAGGCATCAGTGCTAACCACCTCGCCACTGTGTCGCCCAAAGGCAACATTTAAGAGTCTATTAACTTTGATGAAACTGATATAATCATCTATACTAACCCTTGAGAAGCCAAGAGTCCAAAACAAAAGAATCAGCCTACATCAGGGAGTGTGGCCATCCCAGGGAGAATCATCAGTACCACTTCAACTTCTGAATGAACTTGCGAGCTCAGTCACCGTTGAGTGATCCCGAAAACAAGTCACCACTCAGGAAGCCAAATGAACTGAGCAAATTGTTTCTGATCAAAGACGACGGCGAGAACTCTTGCACATTTGCTTTTGGGCTGAACAGGTAGTTTCCTGTTGGGTGCTTCTCCCCCACCCTACCAAACACAAACACTACCTAAGCTGTGTCACTCCACTCGGACCCACGCCCAGCCAGGGATGCTCACAACACTAGGTCTGTTGTCCACATGTGGCATTTTTTGCTTCTCATCCAGATCACAGCCCTCTCCTCCCAGCCCTCTGCCATCCTGACATGTGATGACTCTCCCTGACGACCATGGTTTTTGGTACGTCTCGGTTTCCCGCAAAAGTTAATCAGTTACTCCTCTTGCTTCCCCTCTCCTGCTTCTGCGGAGCACCTATCCGCGGTCACGAGCCTCATGACCCCTTTCATCACATTTCTTCCCTGCCTTGATTTTTTTTTTTTTTTTACCCTAATGCTCCGCTTTGAAACAGTTCTCCTCTCTTTGTCCGCTCTCCCAGTCACGCACGAGAACACACACTCCCTTGCAAATGAATGTACTCGCATGCTGTGATGTGAAGCCAGGTCCGCTCCTTTCCCAGGCAGACGAGAAGGAGCGAGGACGGCGGCTCACGGTTCATCTTGTTCCTTAGCTCTTTCTCTCGCCTTTGTGTTTTTTTTTTAACCAGGCAGAGGATGGAGAAACTACATCCTTCAAGGGGAGTACAGCAGGTGATAAAACAGAGAGGCGAAATAACCACCAAAGGTAATCGTGTGAGACCTTGCTCTGGACCATGACCTTTATTTTTTCTCCCTACGTTTGGCATATTTTGCAATGATAACCATAAACCCCCTCAAACCTATTAAGGCCACACAGTCAATCAACTATACGCCGCAGTCCCTCACTGGAATCCCCTTCTATCTACCTTCTGACAGATTTTGCTCACTGGCGTATAGCGCATGCGCGTCTTTATCTGGAACTCCCCACAACTTTGGACTGCAACAGTGCACTTCTATCTCAGTCACTTCTGTGTTGATGGTACATGGTAGATTACGCTGTAGCTTGACTTGCACCTTCCCACAAATCTAACTACGTGTCATGGCGACAGACCACAACAGCCCCGATCGGTCAAAAGCGCCTTTACTTGAGAACATGTCTAAGCAGCAGCGAAAATAAAAAAAAAAAACTCTTTCTGCCTCCTGAACACCATCAGACGTCCTTTGTGTCGCAGTAGTTTCAGTAAAAGCAGCTGGTGTTGAAAAGATATTAACTTCAGCTCCGGCATGAACCACTGAATTCCGCTGTGACGAGTTCGCAGCGAAACGCAACACAGGGGCCTGGGCGCCGGTTGGCGGATTAGCGACGTAATCGCACGATAATACTGACTCGCCAGTGCCCAAGTATAAATGCTAACATTGGTTGTTGCCCACTGCGTCGTAGGCTCTGAAGAGACTCGTTTGTGAGAGGATAAACCGAGCTTCTGCTGCTAAACATACAAAGTATTAATCCTCAAATTATTATCAAGGAAATAACTCAACTAGCCGAGTTTGACCCAACTAGCTTGTTTCTAATGTACGTGTGATAAATGAAAGGTAAGTCCGTTCTCTTCAGGCAAGCTCAAAGTAGAATGCTTTAACATATTTAACTTACTACACTTGCTTTATATTCAGTTATTGCCCTTGTACTGTGGTTGTTTGGTATTTTTAAATGAGTTTTTTTTTTTTTTTCATTTACAACAGCTCATTACACAGAGGACTTTAGAGTTGTGTGGGTGCTTGAATCTCACAGACTGAAAGCGTGCTGTGGTCAGGTGTTCGTGTGGTCTAACTTTACAACACTGAGCCTTGAGGCATCATGCTAATATGCTCCCACACAGTTGCAGCCAACAAGAAACCTGATCTAGGATATCAGAAATTTACAGCCTTACAAAGGGGGAAAAAATATATATATAGATTTGTCATATGATACGTTCTTAAAATTCCATCTTGGAGGAAAGGACTAGATGTTTGACTTTCTGATTTGAACAGAAGAGCGTGCAGCTAATTTGTTGTGATGGCGTGGTGTTTAGTCGTTTCTGGTTCAGACTGAGGAGGAATAAAAGGAATCCATAATGTCTAATAATCAGTAGGATGTTTAGATTACAGGTTGGAGCAAAGAGAGGCCAGACCCACCATCTCTGCATGTAGCGCCTTAAACAAGAACCACATGTCCAAGTCCTGCTTCTCTAATTCTTTCTCCCTTATACCCAGCTTCCCTCTCTTCGCCCCAGTTTCATCCTGTACACCCGCCTCAACCCCTCAATCTGGGAAAAAAAAGTGGAAGCTCAAGGATTCAAAAACACATGTGGTTAACCTTAATACTTCGCATGCACTCTGCGTGCCCAAGCCCCCCCTGTAACCCCAAAGCCCACGCTCGCATCCCCTCCACACCGCTCAGCCAACTGACACACACATCAAACCTATAAGGAGGAGAAAAGTCAAACATGAGAGGAGACGTGGAAACAATGGGACAACAGGAAGCAACATCAGGCAATTATCTGAGCCGTCTGAGGCGGGCAGTAAAAACAAAGAAGTCTGGGGGGATTGATGGTGGGACAATGGCGACAGTCAGAAAGAAGGTGACTGCAGGCTACCATTCCTGCACGGGCCCAGAACAATGCCTATCCTGTGGCTTAGTGGGGTTGCGCTGTGTACTAGGTGAAATTCAAGACAAACGTAAACACCGAGGGAGGACAATGGCGCTCCCTCTCCTCACAAAAGATGTTTTTCCTTCAGTTGTGAGGGAGGGTGCACGCAGAATTCCCCGCCGCGGCCCGGCCAGCTATCACACCGTCCTCGGTGCCCTTTGGCAGCACAGCGTCCGATATTGCCGCACTGCAGTGGTGGCAGATTGGGTTTCTGGCCCTCAACGTAAAAACCCCCGCCTGCTTCATTTCCCAAAGCATTTGTAAGATACATAATCTCTTCAGACTCCTGCTATGTGATTAGGAAGGGAAACATGACGCCTTTTTCTTCTGTCAATGCGGCTGGAAAAAGGCTAGTCTGAATGTTTTGTTAGAGCTTTTAAAAGTTTTGGTCACGTATGTTGGCCGTTAAAAGCAATCCAATGTTTTGGTCCAAGCTTACAGATATTTCCTCAAATAGTATGACGTATCACTACAGATGTATAACTAAGTCATACCTATAGCTCTTTCTATAAATTCCATTAATTTCTTCTTGATAGATAACGTTCTGGTTCTTCATGACCAAGGAATCATCATCTCTCCATGGCCCTAGTTGAGACTGAAGGTCCTGGAGCTTGTCATTGGTTAGAAACAAGCACTATTAAGCCACGTGATTGGTCGCATGGCACAGGGATTAGCTTCCGCAGTGGCGCCTGGCCAGGTTCCAGGAGAGGCCCCCTGGTTGACCACGGCCCCACGGTTGTCTGGGTCCATGCCTCTGTGGAACAACTTGCATGGAATATCCAGGTTCCAAATGATGGGGTTCAGGACCCAAAATTGGGGGTCTCACTCTCTTACATCCATCTATGGTGAAATGGCTGGAGTGCATTTAAATGAGGCTGAGGTTTGTGGTGACAGACAGCGAGCAAAGTTATTTTTTTTTATTTTTTTTTCCCAGGGCCTCTACACTTAGCTGCTCTTTGGTTAGATGTTGTAGAGATGAGATTAAGGGCTGTGACACGAGCCTGACGGTTTTGCCGTTTCCCTTTGTTGGACCATTAGTGAGAAGTATGTGGTTTGTCAGATTCAAATGTCAAGCAGAGGGCTTTGCTCGTTTTAAATCTTTATCTAATCTGAAGATTCACGACAACACGATCATCTCGAAGGTATAGACTGTAGACCTACTACCTACCAGGATGATTGAGGAGAGCTCTCCCTAGCCTCCCTGCTAATAGTGGCTCCTCCAGTTTCCCAGAAGAGTTATTTCCTTTCAGACAGACATAGAATATAAGTGCCAGCTGGCCATTGGCTGAAGTCTTTGTTGTTTATTTGGTCCAGACAGAGGCGACATGAGGTGACGTCAAACTTGGCCTTTGTTGCTGGCACTTCTTTGATGTTGCTTTGGTGTGTCCCTATCATAACCTCTATTTTCCCTTAATCCAAACTGCAATGACTTTCATATTTCACTGCGTTTGTGCCCTTCTTTGAAGCGGGTCAAGGCCTCTATACTTTGTAATATAACTGACCATGCTGATGAGTGACTAGACGAGCGATGACTTCAGAAGTCAAAGCCTCTCCCCTCCGTGACTCACCATGCATCTGTGTGATCATGGTTCCACTTCCTGTTTAAGTTCCTGTGTGCCGTTGTTCACAGTCGGAGGCTTTGATCTCGCTTCGTGTGGGCAGGACCTTGGACATCAACAGGGAAAACAGTAGCAGGCGGCGATGTGGGCATGAGGGGGCTGAGGTGGTTGGCAAAAAAAAAAAATAAAAAATTGTGCCTGCTCATTACAGCGCTTTGTTCCGAAGCTTGGTTTGTTCTCCTGCAACGGATCTACGCAAAGTCTGTGCTGACAGGGGCATTTCTACTTGTTCTTTGGTGTGTGGGCATCAGTCAACATGCTAGTCAGCTCTAGTGACTATTGCTGCCTCAGGTTTGTGTTCACAAGAAGAGCCCATATGAGCATCGTAGCCTTGATAAGCATTTTGTGTAGGGCTAGGCTTTAAATACACACCACTTCAACACTTCAACAATGCCAGATCCGCAACTTCAGCCCGTCAACAAATCTTATTTCCAGGGTCCTCAAGCGGCTTCAAGTGGCAACTTGAGTGATACGAGATGACCATGGAAACTGAGAAAACTATATATTCATCGAGATTGCGAGACGTACACCGATAAACGCTGTGAAAAAAGCGTGGATGTTGAATTAAAGTGTTTTGCTCCGTCTGGCCCCAGACTGATCTGATGCTCTCAGCTTTTCCTCATATACTCGCAGTGTGAGCAGAGTAATTGGCTCACAAACCTCAACACGGAACAAGCTGAATAGCGTCCTCCTCTAAGGACTTGAGTCACACGACACACACACAAATAATCTCACTGTCAAAGCGTTTCAACAAACCCTCAAATGCCCCCCAAAAATCTTACACCTCACCTACCTTTAAGAAGAAGTGCCTACGTCTCTGAATGGCAGCGTGGAGTCCACCCAACCTCATGCATTCTTCAAAAGGATGACCCCACCTAAAATAGCTCTCCGCACAAAGGAGGGTTCACGGGGCCTTCTGACGGCGGACCGCCGCTGAGTGAGAGCCTCTTAGTTCTAAAGATTCCAAAGGATGGCCTTCAAGTGTATGCACTGGCCTTTGCTGATGAAAGGGCTGAAAATGGTATTTTAACAATATCACGATGCCCTTTCAAATGAAAGGCGGCATAAGCAAGACTCTTAACCAGTGATACTTCAAAGCAGAGAGGGGGACAGAGGAACTTGGTGCGCCAAACCGTGTGTGAAGATACGTGCGACGCTATAAGCCGTCGCCTATTTGAATGGCGTTGCGCGTACGCTGCGATGACGGCTTCCTTTACATCAGCTGGAGGTCTCGGCGAGAGCAAAGGCGGGACAGAATTAATTATTCTAAATTATTGAACTCGACGCCAAAGAATAATGTTGGCGTTATTTATTTTTTTTTGTTACAACAAATCCAATGAGAAGACCCAGAAAGAGCTGGCCCTTCTGACATTAAAGGTCGGCGAGATGAAGCAACCTGCTAACGTTTCTACTCATTACAGCAACAAACGTGTGTTCATCAATAGCTGAGCGTGGCCCCTAGCAGCACACCCTTTACTACTGTTTGAGGAAAATGGTTTTAATCAGCAGGCTCAGAGCTGAACCACGGGGAGGTTAGACCGTATTCAGTCTCGTAGTTTATAGTTTCTTTTTTCATGGCGTGACCACACATCACATATATTCATACACTGAAATCTGTTACTCTACTCCAGGGGCGTCAAATTCATTTTAGTTCAGAGGCCCCATACAATTTACGATTTAGTGACACTGGACATTTCTCAAGAAAAAGAAATGCAATTTCTGTTTAGTTCTTGGTCTCAGTTTTATGTCCACTCAACTCTTACTTCAATGTAATTTTTGCAATTCGCAAATTCATCCCACGGGCCAGATTAGACCCTCTGGCGGGCCGGTTTTGGCCCCCGGGCCTTATGTTTGACACGTATGCTCTATTCCAATCTGCAATCTGTCCCACACCTTACTTTACAATTTACACTGCTACACAATATATCACATTTATCTTATTTTGTTTTTCTAGAGTATTTCGATTCTACGGCTTTTCGATTCTACGGTACGTCCTGACAGTAAAAACCTTTGAGATCTTTGATTAACGCTGAGTCGTCACTGACTGTGGGCGTGCAGCTTTTTAAAGTCTTTCTCAAAGAATGGCAAGAATTTGCGAGTTGGCCAGACCCCTCTGAGCTGACAGAAAGACAACCGTACCTCAAATAACCACCGGCCACAACCGTGGCGTGCAGAAGAGCGTTTCTGAACGCGCCACACGTCAAACCCTGAAGAGGATGTCAACTAGCGTCAGCTAAGAACAGGAAACTGAGGTTACAATTCGGAAGGGCTAAAAATAAAATCGTTCAAAAGAAGATTGTGAAATTGTTGCCTGGTCTGATGGGTCTCATTTTCTGCTGCAGCGTTTAGATGGTATGGTCAGAAATGATGGATCCTCCTGCCTTGTATCGAGGATGGCGTAAAAGCGTAGGGGATACTTACTCTGCCTACTTTTGAGGCCTTGGTACCAGAGTAGTATCGTTTTAAAGCCACAGCCTACCTGAGCATCGTTGCTGACCCTGGCCCTCTCTCCATCGGGATAACACGCCATGGACTAAACTCTGGAAAGAACGTCTCCAGCATCTCATTGAGTTCATACCATGAAGAATTACGTCGGTTCTGAAGGCTAACGTGGGTCCAACCCAGGACTAGCAAATTTATTATGTACCTAATAAAGTGGCCAGTGAGTGAAATATCATCCATTTACCCTAATTAACAACATAATACCATGTGAAAAGCTGGGTGAACGGCACCAACGACACGCGTTAGTCAAAGGTCCCATTAACAGACGCAGCTCTCCATCCGTCTCCACCCTCCTCACCCTGAATCCTACAGACGCTCTGGTGGACAAATTAACGCCGCATGTTTTAATTTCCAACTGGGAGTATATTAAGAGCTGATAATGGATGCAAATCTGGAGGAAATTTCTCACAGGATTCGACGAGTTGCACTCCGCACAGCAGGACTCATCCCCATATCCCAATTAGAGAGAGGGGGGGAAAAAAAAAAAAAAAAAAAGAAGTCAGGAGGCACGCACGCAAAAACATAGGAAGCAATTTGCTAATTTGAAAAATAGAACATTTTAATAGAGGCTACATCTCTTCATAATTACAATAATTAAAGTACCGAGGCATCTTTTCAACCGGGTTCTACAGAACGCATAATTTACAGTTTACAAGTGGAGCCGAGGAAGCCATGAAAAATATAATAAAACATAAACAGGATGAAACGGATACTAAAAGGCATAAAAATATATTTTCGACATAAGGCCCCTTGTAAAAACCAAGGGATTAATAAGACCCTGAAAACTGGGTTAAAACACGGCAAGAACCCATGTAGGCACAGCATCTGTACTCAATTAATACACCACGGACACGGTGTATGTTACCATCGTCGTTATCGTCTGCAGCTCACAGCGCAGGCTTTCAGAAACGCACGCGCGCACTGACCCGACTCTCACACACACACACACAAACACGCACGCACACACACGCAGGTAAGCACAGCGGGGAGCACGTCATAGAGCTTTTTGTTGGTTCATATTAAACGTTGGTGCAAACACATTTTCGGGGACTCGGTTGGTTACCTCTTGGGGAATATGTCGGCTACTTGTGCGATGCCTGCGCCACGGAAACAAAGGCACTAAGACAGGTCAAGGCTAAGCGGGCAGAGTCCCAGAGCAGGGAATTAAACATTTTTTAGCATTTTTTTCATAGCACACTAAGGGCTCTCTGGAGCAGATGAGGACACATCCACGAATAGCAGTACATATATATATGTATATATTACTGGACTTGACAGGGATCCATTCTCAAAGCTTCAGCAGTAAGCTTTAGACTGCTTTAGGAGTAAGAAAGCAAAGTGTGTCTCCAGCTCCAAGCACCTAGCCCACGGAAGAATAAGAACAAGATCTGGGATAGGGATATTTCCAATAAATAGCAATAGAAATCTTTACACAGCAATATGAGCATCACAATACTATGCAATGTACATGTGTATCTGCATACACATATTAGCAACGTGCTAGCAAGTGGTAAGGTCAGGCAGGCTTCTCAGTCTCGGGTTAAATTCCTCTCCTGGAAATGTTTCAGTCCAGCGAAACACAGTTGGTGTCTTCTTCACTTCGAGGTGTGCCACTATCACTGTTCTGTCCCCCTTCGCTTTCCTTCTCCGTCCCTTCCTCCGGTCCATTCGCGCAGCTCTTGCGGCGTTTCTTTCGACTCGGGCGCATGGGGCGCGTTCTGCGGGCTCACTCACTCCATCCGCTCCACCTTGCCCAGGATCTTGCCGTCGTACGTGGGCAGCAGGGAGCCGTCGTCCGAGACCTCCTCGAACACGGCGCCGCACTCGAACTCGTCGCTGGCCTTCTTGAAGTAGTACCTGCGGCGCAGAGACACGAGAGAGAGAGCGTTAAAACTGAAGCGCGAAGCCCCCCCCCCCCGTCCCCGCATCCCCCCGCCTCCTCCGCTGCGAGTTTCGTCCCGGCTAACGGGGGCCAATTAGGCCGTTGCGCAAATGAAAGGGTCCGGAGGCTGAAATTTCAGGTGCCCGAGAGTCTGCCTGTC
>JASGAT010329637.1:0-12673 GCA_030220025.1 Chelon auratus | reverse complement strand
CACACACACACACCACACATACACACACACACACACACACGCTACACGCACATTCCTTTCCTACAACAACCATCCCGCCCCACCGTGTACACTCAAACATAACGCACAACTCACACGCGTTCGTAAGCGATGGGGAGCTCTCCTCCTCTGCGTCTGACTGACACAGTCCACTTTTTTTTTATGAAAGCCAAACTGAAAATCTGCGTTTTTCACTTTCAAGTAGGAATTGGAGTGGTTTTTTGATTTTTTTGCGGCTGGAGATTCCAGCACCAACAAATATCCAAGGAAACAGATAAAACAACTTGAGTCAGGCTGAGCTATTTTTGAGAGACGGAAACACTTTTATAGGCTATTTCAAGAAAGGGTTAGTCCGGGTTTCGCTGCTCTGCACTTCGGATGCAAATACGCATTTCATTCTTTTTATTAGACAAAAGGACACAACAAACATGCCCACATGTTTGTTGTGTCCTGACCAATGCGGATTAATCACCTCGGTTAACCAGAAAACTACTTGTCTCTTAAGTTATTTAATAAATGACACTTAAGACATTTCATTAATTCTCAAAATACATTGACAGCTTTTTACTTTATTTAATGCTTTAATATCGGACGGCCATGCTTTCATTTTGTTCGTGTGTTTTTGCACACCTGGAGTGACCAAAGATTATCCGTTCTCTCTTTGAAAATAAAACTTAATCTGTCATTTTACAGATGCTATCTGAACTCTGAACCGAGCACATTGTAATACGAATACAGACGCAGTCTAGAGACGGACCCAATACGGCAGAGGTTGAGAGGACAGACCAGTGGGAGGGGGCAGAGGGGGTGATTTGATTTCTAACACATCAACCACTTAAATGCATTATAAGAAAATCTCTGTTTATTCTTTTTCAAATCGTATAAACCCGCAACGTCTGGCAGGGCAGAACAGTGTACAGTTAGGTGTAAGCCGGATATGTTTGGAGCCAGTTCACAAATATGTGTGCGTTTAACTTTTAACTTGTACATGATTGTACACATAAAAAAGCTCTGGTCTTTAAAGACTTCTGTTTCCACGCCAAAGAAACACGCTGGTGTACAAGTAGGGCAGGTGAAAACAGCCAACAGCGACGTTTATGCGCGCCACAGACTAAAGTCAAAATAACCTCATACCACCTTGTGTGCGCTCTTTTACTTGGTCATTTAAAAAAACGCAAAACGCACGGTGCACCGAAATATACAAACACAACGTGATTAATTTTAATCTTAATAAAATGTTTTTGAATCCATTTTCCAAAAACAAGTACTTTAAACTAATTGTTCAGTGCGTCTGCCTGTGAGAGACAGAGAGAAAGAGAAAGAGGGGGAGACAGACAGACAGACAGACAGACAGAGAGACAGACAGAGAGACCACTAAAAGATCATTCGTCTGAGGCTCACGATATAAAACGTTTACATGCAACTTTCCAAAGTGCTTAAAGCACTAAGAAGAACATCGAGCTGTGTAACAAAAAGTCATTCAACATGTTCCACAGCAGGTAAAGCTGTACATCATTGTATTAAAAAAATAAAATAAAAATAGTAATACTGCCCGGAGAATTGAACTGGAATCTCAGTTTTGAGTTTAGAAAACTTGGGTCAGACTACACAGTTTACTTCTTTCCTGTTTATCTGCTCACCCCTCCGAGTTCCGATTTCATGTGCAATTGATTATTTTTGCTTATTTGATTGTTTGGTTTGGACTTTTTGTGGCAGAAAACACAACTTTATGTGTTGAACGCAAATATGTTTTTTTTTTTTTGTGCAAGATTCAAAGCTGTGTTTCTTTTCTCCTTCTTTTTACCATGTGTTTAGAATGCTGGTATATATATTTTTTTTTAATAAACTACATGAGCAAATCACCCCAATTTATTTGGTGTCTGCTTGTACCATGCAAGAAGACTGTATTGCAAACTAAACTAACGTAACTATTTTAGATATTGTTAATGCCAGCCAAGAGGCCTATGAAACGCCACAGTATAGCTCTGTGTTCCTGTCTGGTGCCTTTTTTTTAGGATTTTAACTGTCATTAAAACGAAATTAATTTAACTCTCTTCTGTTGCACGCAACTTGGATATTTAAGAGGCATTGATGACAAACAGATTTACTCCCCTCCAGAACAGTGTGCATTATACGGGGAAATGAAATTTCATGTCAGAGTTAAATTTGCAAGACGTGGGCTTTATAAAGGTGGAATGGAAGGGACTTATATTCGAGTGTTTAAGCCATTAACTGTATTTAAAACGGAAAATAGGTAGGCAAGAAGCGAGTTAACCATTGACAGTTGTAATATTGATTCCACCCGCAACTGAAGAGAGAAACCGAAGCGCACAAGCACACACGAGCCCAGACTCCCAAAGTCTTTACGCCGTCTGTGTGTGTAGGAGGTAAAAGAGGGGCTGCGGTGAGGGATCGGAGCCTCGCCTCTGCCCACGCCGCTGCTGTCTTTACGCGCAAGCCGGAGCTGAAAAAGTCTCTCCGCGGACGCACGGCGCTGTGGCACTAACCGTGGAGGGACTCAGGTAGATTCGTCTTATCATTGCTGTTATTTCCTGTTGAATGACCAAGTTAGTTAAAATGGACTGAAGTTATGCAAATTCAAGCACGGACACGCGCGCAAACAGACAGGCGCACTGTGTTTTAATATGGCATTTTGAGCTGCAACATATACTTTATCACGCGACTCTGCTTTTAATATAATAAACAGTGAATGCCCAGCTCCCCAAACCATGTTCCACTAGCTGGGTGGAATCTGGCACAATTTAGATTAGGATTTAGTTTGGGGCGCATCTCCGAACTCAACCACTCTCTACAACATCCTCAATTTAGCCCCCTTTCTTCCCTTTCCTGATTTTTTTTCTACGATGATCACTAAAGTGTGTGGAGAGCGTTGCGCACCGACTTCACGGCGCACTAGACTCTAGTTGAGTGGATTGAGAGCCACGGACAGCGCGCAGCGTTTAGGAGGAAAAAAAAATAACAGAAAAAATAAAAATAATAATTAAAATAAATAAATAAACGAAAGGGTTTGATTCTCAGTGAACTATTGCACAGACCTGGAACCCTTTTATTCGTCCTCAACATGACCGCACACCTCAGGACAAAAAGTGGGGCACTGGCTGATGTATGTGAACGGTGAAAAGTAGTCTGTTGGTCAGCAAATGAGCAGCTTCAGTGAATGCTTGCTTGAATATTCTCCCCAAAATAGGGTTTACCCTAAAACCTGAGAAATTTGACAATATGTTATGTTTGAAAAATTCAGTTAAGTGAAACTGAATTTCAGAAAAGGTCTAGCTGTTCTAATGACTAAGACAGTAAGATAGTTGTACAAGTTTTTTTCTCTCCCAATAGCTGCTTTTTGTCATCTTGTTTTTGATTTTCTTCATCTCAGCCTAAGGCCTTGCCTGTGGCTGTTCGCCAAACCTCCTGCCTTGCCTCCCTCTATTTGAAACAGACTGTTTTAATATGTAGTGTTAAGGTTTCATCAATATCTGAATGACCTCCAAACCTAGCCTTCAAAAACACAGGCTGTCGTTTTGTTTACTAAAATAAAGGAAAGACACTTATTTGCATGGAACGAGAAAGGAAAAGAAATAAGGCCAGGGTTAGACTCTCCTCAAATAACCTTAAAAGTTACAAACTTTGACCAAAAACAAGACAACGCATTGACAAGAAAAACTGAAAAAGATAGAGTGGATGCTCCCCCTCTCTCCCCCCCCTTGTCTTCCCTCCCTCCCTCCTCCCTTGTTGGGTGTGCTGCGGAGCTAGCAGGGTTGAGAGGGCAAGTGCTGACCAGCCCTCTTTCTTTCTCTGTCTGCTGTTACTAGGTCACCACACATGCATACGCACGCACACAACACAGGCACGCACACACCCGGGTGCACACACACCTCTCCTTGTGGTCAGTGTTGCCACCAGGGAGAGGGGTAATTTAAGCCCTCCTTGATGTAGCCTATTCATCACTGTCCCGTGGTCCGTGCCTCAAAATTAAAGTCTGATCTACAAAGTTAGACTGAAATGAGATAAAAATTGTCAGAGGTCACAGAGGGCTGGGCCAGTCAAAACACAAAGCCATGGCTCAGCTGGTCCAGTGTGAGGGGCTGCATTTATTATTATTTCATTATGTTTTGCGGTTTATTGGATACAATTTTCGTTTATAGAGGGGAAAAGTCTAATTAGCAGAGTAACTTGTTGGGAAGCCTGTTGGGTCAGTGCCAAGAAACTTGTAAGGTGGACCAGTAATCCCAGTAAACTGATGCTTCAATTTGCACTATTCAGACTGGGAACGGTGTGTAACTATTATCACTATAACTGCAATGAAGTGGTTAATATAATACTATAAACTGGCACGTCTGTAGTGTTCACGTGATGATGTGATACAGACAAAAATTTTAAAAATACTCAACAACATTTAGGAACAAAGGACCAACTCTGAATTATTCAGAATAATTCATTTACAGCAATAAGCCCAGCCTGCATTATTGTCTTAATTTCATTAAAATCCGGATGTGAGGAAACAAAGTCTGCTTTTATTTCATATGAAAATAATTTGATGTCCTCATTATTTGGTATGCGACAGTTTCCACTGCTGTATGCCACAACGTAACAATAACTCCAGAATTAAACCGTTCTCCTGTCTTCTGACTTCAAATGGAAATGTTTTATGTTACATGTGCTATGCATGGGATATTTAGAATATGGGAGGGGAGGTGCAGTATAAAAACTGAATGACAAATTCTCATAAAATTAGATAAAGTCATTGCCAGTTATGTTCTCTGTAGCTGTCGGGGGTTCTTATTGCCCAGGATTTCTGCAGAACCTCAGTCAAAGAATTAGTGTTAAAAATTCAGCAGAATGGAAATGAGCTTCCTTCGTATGGATTGTTAGATGAGGAGGCGGATGATTAGGGAGAAATGAGTAAATCAGACTGCAATCATGCACATTTGGAAAACTGTTTTTTTTTCTTTTTTCCTTGATATCCAATCACAACCGATACATGGCACGATACAGCTTGTTACAAGCTAATAGTCAAGGACGGTCCTATGCAATAAACTGAGATATCGTGGGAGTATGACTCTTTAAAAATGTTTCTGACAGAAATATAAAACATACAATTTGTTATCTTTCATGGGCATATATTTACAGATATCCAAAAAAGGCAGGATAAGAAGCTGGAAAAAGCAGCCTTTTCCTTTTACTGTATCTTTAAGTGAGAAGCACAATTAGTATGTTTTTAGTCCTGAAACGAGTCATACACTAGGAAATTCACAGAGCCAGATATTTTTAGGAGGAGTAGGTACTTCTGAGGAAATGTTTGTGTCTAATGTCTGATGCAAACTCTGATGAGTTACACTGTTTATCAGCGTACAGTATGACGGCGCACTGCTGAGTGAGTCACTGCTTCCTCCGTACTGCGTGTGTGTGTGTTTTATGCGAATGTGTGTGCGGAAACCACGCTGACAGCTGCAGCTCATTACAGGCACTATTACTGATGGGGACTGCTGGGGGAAATTCCTTCTTCCACAGAGCAAACCACCCTGTTTACCACACATGCACACACACAAACACACGCACAGGTCTTGCTTATTCATAAAGCTGCAACATCTGTAACTGAAACAAAAATGAAACAGAAGCATTTATAAAACATTTACTCTGCAATGTGGGAAACGAAGAAAAAGGGAGCTTCGACAAGGAGGAGGTGAAACACATGACACCAGTTGGGGGAGAACGAAAGAATCCCGTGGATGAGATATACTCTTCTACATGCAGTAGACACAAGTCCTGTAGGTGGGTGCGCACGTAAACACAGACACATCCACAGCCACAGGGTGAGCACTCTTAAGAGGAGATGAGATCACCGGAGTACTCTAAGCCTTGCTATATTGGCAAACAGCAGCGTCTCTCTTTCTCTCTCACACACAGACACACACACACACACACAGCCACAAAGTATACAGTGTCCAGTGACGTTAATGAGAGGGCTGAAAGCCAGACACACATGTGCTAGAGTCATTAGGGAAGACTTCATAGCTACACTTCAGGCCACTACACTCCATTACTGTACTTCATTGGTTACACTGCTCGAAAACAGCGGTTTCTCAAAGTCAGGTTCAGGGACCACCAAGGCACCTTCGAGGGCCCCGGGGAGTTCTTCTTTAAATAAAAACGACCAGTTACCTGATCAGGCCTGGAGGCAAAATTCTAACTGAGAACAGTTAATTCCTCACAGATTATTGGTTATTTTTCCTTTTACTACTTGTTGCAGTATTAATCATATTTGCGTAGATGAGCTCTTCTATTCATGTCAGCTCGGATTTTAAAGATGTCCAGCGGAGAATCACTTGCATATACTTTCAACGCATTTGTACACTGCACAGCCCACAAATGAAAAGTGCAAACTGAATGGAGGAACATCCAGTTCACAGATCAAATCTAACAGTTAACATTTTTATCAGAAAAACATGACATTCCTTGGATCGGACGCGAATTGGACAAAGAAACCGTATAATAACATTAAATATTATCCTGTTTGAAGACATAAAGCTATCATGATACAGTGATGTGTGGAGCTGCCCCCTTGTGATTTGCTGACTTTAAATACTTGTTAAATACTTGTTGGCTCTACATTTTTGTGTTTATTTTACTCTACCTTTGTGTGTCCCCTGCTAATATCTTGAAAAAATGAAACGTTGGCTGTCACAGCCTTCCAGCATTTCTTCTTCTTCTTCTTCTTCTTCTTCTTTTCTTCTTCAATCCCGCACATTGTTGCCTCTCACAGGCTAACTATGGAAGTTTTTAACTAAAATCGTGTGTGTGGAGCATGGCAGTAAATAGACGTATGATCAGCACAAAAACAAAAACTCAACAAGTGGTTGTTATACGTATGTAACTGTAACTGAGACCGGCCGTGAAAAACATATTTCTGCCGATAAGGCTTAATTATAAGCACAGTCAGTCATAACCTGATGCTCCGCTATGCTCTGTCTATATCCTCTTGTGGACAGAGAAAGAGACAGGTAGAAAGATGGTCGACTCCGTGCTGTAATGCATCTATTGCATTAATCCGTTTCTTAAATTGGAACAGGCTGCTCTTAATTAATTATGTTCAGTGTGGTTGTGATAAGGCACCTCCCAGACCCTCACCTCCGTTAGACACACCTATCAGTTCCAAGAAGAAAGGAGGTGGAGAGAAGAAAAAGGGGCTTTTCAAATGATGAAAAATAAAGTGTTTATGGTGATGAAGACTCTGGGTTTTAAATATGTTAAATGACAGGACAAAGTCACTGCTCCTTACATTTGCAAATATTACACTAGTGTACAATAGGGAAACAGCGTATACCATTTTAATTTCAATTCTGTTCTTTTTAAAGCAGACACAAGGGCATTCACAAATATTTGGATTTGGACTGCAATTCAGTCACTCATGCAACTGGACACAAGTTCTTTGAATCATAATGCACAATAGTCATTGTAGTGTTGTGCACATTTGTCATCAACTAAATATGGCAAATTAAATTAGGTGTGCATTAATGGTTTATAGGAAACAGGATCGATTCATCATATTTATCTATCTATCTATAACTGGATGTATGTCTGCGACTTTTTCCATGTAACATTAAATAATCCTGCAAATATTAACATGATGGTTCTAAGTTTCTGAGAACATCTAGTCTAAGGCTTTGTTGTGAAATTGAACAAACAAACAAACAAAAAAATCAATGTTCCATATTACCGAAACATTTGTACATAATAAAATAAAAACTGACTTGAGGAGAAACCAGGAAGATTACTTCTGTGAACGCGAGGAACAATAATTCCCCAAATCTGTAGTCTAGGCTAGTTTTACATGATATGGCTTATTTATTTATTTATTATTTTTTTGCGGGATCATTCATTTATTTCATTAATGATAAAAAAATAACCCATGGTTTTAGAACACCACTCCTGCAAACATTGATTATTCATATTAGGTTGCAAAACCGAAGACTCTTGGTAAAAATCCACCTTACATGTTTAGAAAATATATATACGCACACACAACACAACACATAGCTGCTTTGTGTGTGATGATTTCACTATAGAAACTGTGAACCTGTGCGCGACACCTCAGCTGTGGAAAAGCATTCAGGTCAATAAGGCTACTGTAAGATCACAATAACAAGTCAGGCAGTAGTAGTGTACACAGGAGCTGGGACTTGCCACAGTCAAGTCATACTGAAGCAGGTGTACAGCATAGGTTCATAGGGCTGTACAATCTTAGCACCAAACACATACGGGCATGGCAAGCCTTGAGCTTTGTTCCAGTTCTGCTCTGCTTATATCTAACAAAACTCTGTCACATAAGGTTATGATGCTTTAACAGAGGACAGAAAGTTCCAGCTAGACTAAAAGATATGGTACAAAGATTTGTTTATTCTTTCCAATCCACCAGTAAAGGCAAGGTTGTGTCGAGTTATAGGCTGGATTCAGGTCTTAGTTGGGTTCCTTTCTATAATGGGAAATGCTTTTATTGCATTTTTCATTGTGAGTGTACATCTAGTGGAAGTGCAGTAAGTCACAGTTAAACTACTTAGGTTGTAAGACGTGCTGGTTGAATTTTAAAATTGTGTTTTCCTTCATTTGCCTTCGTATCATTGGTTTTCATGAAATCCTGACTTGTAGTTTATTTTGTGCCTTCATCATGTATGTGAAAGGCTGTAACCCTAACCACGATATGTTCATAAATGTGTTGTTTGTGTTGCCTAACCCTAACTAAGCAGAGAAGAGTGAAACAAAACAGTGAGTGAAAACCAAAACATTAGAGACACTCATAAACCGTTTTCTTGTGTGAAAGTCCTGGAACTCCCACCAACCCTACATCCTCCTGGACTACAGTCTTCATGTCCATGTACACAAATCAGCCGATGACATTTTGTGGTTATCTCACAAACCGACAGCCATTACTAGTTACCATTAGCAGCTACAGTATATTATGGAATCACTGGCTATAAACAAACATAGCACTAGTCTACAGAAACACTCTGGATTCAAACGCTGTACATTTACAAATGTATAGTGAGTGTGTGGGAACCACTCCACACTGAGAGCTGCAGTGGATACAAATCACGAGCCGATACTCTTGTCACGTCAGCCCAAAGGCACTTCAGCTGCACCCGGTGTTTATCTTATTGTGACATTCTCTGAGCTGTTATACTGAAGCCTCCCTCCTCCTCCGCCTCCACCGCATCACTACCCTGTATAAGATACCTGCTAAATGGAAAGAGAGAGAGATTATTTTAACACTGGTCGAGAGACACAGAAAGTGAGGGAGAGGAAGAGAGAGACAGGAAATCATGCATTTGCCCTGCCTGACAATGCTGACGCTGTTTCTCTTATAAGAGGCCCTGATGTGACAGAGTTGTGGGATTCTGCATGCATGTGCGTGCAAGATCATCACATATTGTGCTTATAATCTGCATTAGCACATTTTGTAGGATAACTCTTATTATCAGTTCAGCGAAGACATGTATGTACTGGTTGTATCTGCAATCTTTACACGCTGAAACCATTTCAGAAATGATTTTCATTTTGTTCAACGAAACATGATGTGATCAGCCTTGTTATGGCTTATTCAGTGCAACTCAAAATGCTTGATTCATGTTTGGAGAAGTTTAAACATTGAACAAATAAATAATAATTATTAAGCCAACGCCAAACTAATCAAAATGTTAGAAATGTCAATTTGGGTTTAACGGACGCTGGCTCATCTGGTACTTGTCTTAATTTACTTTGAAGGAGCCCTCCTTCACAGAGCCAGACTTTGAAACTCCCATTCAAAAACGTACAAAATAAACAACAAAACACCACTGCTTCACTATGACCGTGCTTTAAATCATATTCTATGGCCTTTGCAGCCAGTGCTCACCACCCATCATCGTAATCACCATCAGGGAGTAGCTTTTGCGACACTTTAAAGGTGTGCCGAAGTTAGAGGCCCACAAAAGGCCTACAATTCCAATTAAGACTCTTCCATTTGTCAGCCATCAGCTACATTTGGAAAATTAAATTAGTACGTTGTACATTAACAATTTATAGGAAATTGCAGGATTGTGTAGGAGTTATAATGTGTAATACAATTCTGCCTGCTATAAATACAATAAAACCACTGGAGAAATATATGTCAGTAAAAACCCACTTGAGAATTTCATGCACGTGTGTGCATGCTACCTTTCATGTCTGCATCCCCCCTACCGGACATAAAGTCACACTGACCTCACACTGAACCAATATCCATATGATGTACATGCCTCTGGACGCACAATAGAAGAGATACTGTGTTAAATGCAGGCACCCCGGGGTGCAGTGGTCACAGTTTCTCCCTTACAAACTGGCAGTAAGGTGCCCTAGGGCCTTGTGGAGATCCAAGCTGACTTGACACCCACGTTGGAGTCATGTCGGCTTCACGACTGCTGCACGCCTGTCTGAATTAGCGCTTCACTGCAGGGGCTGGAATGGCCAACAATCTGCCCCACCTCGGGGGAGGAACGAGGAGAGGTCAATATGCTCAAATGATTTTCCACTTCTGTAAAGAGTGAGTAGTCCTGGCTTTAGGATATTTAGTGACACAGAGGATTGTTTACTGGCGTGATTTTTTCAATATGTCTCCAGCCCTTCAAATGCTGAGATGTGGAGTTTCATCGCTGCTAGTGATGACTGATGGTTCTGGAAATTGGAAGCAGTGTCCTGGACAGTAAACAGATGCTGACCAGCAGATCACCATGATCAGGCCTCCAAGGTTTTGGACTCTCACAGTGATGCAGTGTGTGCTCCTTGAAGGGAGGGTGTGGGTGTGGGTGTGTGTGTAGTCCAAAGGAGTTTGCAAAGGCTCTCCTTCCAAAGTGTCAACCTCCCAGAGAGAGGATCATGTGCTAAGCTGGGGACTCAGCAGCTCAGTGCCTGGTGTGTACTTATACATGTGTGTGTGTCTCTGTGTATGTGTGTGTCCAGCAGCACACACGTCTGGTTTTAGGAAGTAATATATCCTTTTATCTGTTACTGTTGGTGACCACAAGCCTGACCAGAGTTGCCCCTTCAAAGCTAAATCCACACACTCCACAAATGATGGATCAGGGCGTGCGTGTGTGGGTGTGTGTGTGTGCGAGTGTGTGTCTGTTGGGATGTACAAAGGCCCATCACAGAGCAGGGCCTTTCTCCTGAAGGGGAGGCGCAGAGTTTAAAGGTCAAACACACATGTGGAGAGTCAGTAAGCAGCCTGGCAAGCGGAACAGAAACCTCATATGGCCAGAAACACACACGTCTGTTACACTCTCTCACCCCCATCTGTGTGTATGTGTGTGTGTGTGCTGCTCTGTCTGTGTAAAAGGCTTCAAAGATGTTAAACTTAAAACTTGTCTTGTTTTTCTTTTATATATTTGAATTCTCACATGGTGCAGGTCAGTCATTTTGAATTCCATTGACTTTGTTTTACAAAACTGATTACAGTTTTACAACATTTAATTGTAATTTGAGGCAAGCAAACAAAACACAGACACCAGACTGAAAAGCAGTAAGCACTAAGCAAACTGAACCCTGAAAAGCTAAGGCACAAAGTTACAATCTGGTAGATGAGTAATGGTGAGCTGGTGTATGTAGTGCAGGGTTGATTAATGTAGTGGCGGCAGGTGAGCAAATCAGGTCATGCAGCAGGTGGGAAAGCTGGACAGCCGATAGTAGTGGGCCTGAAGAGGCCAGAGAACAGGTCACGTGAACACAAACGTGATGAGTGAATGAATGAACATATGGAATCAAAATAGTGATGCCAATATAGACGTACAGTGATTCTCTACGTACCAGAATCAGTTCTTATCAAGAATATGGGTTTAGTAACACATTATTTGGATTTCATTATGGGGCAGGTTCAAACTGATACAGAGAAAGGAATTGCACAAGATTGGATAGTCCTACAACCAATCACAGATCACACAAATTCAACTCAACAGTGGTTACATGACGTGTATCACTACTTGGCTGTTACTCTTCTGTCTGTCCCTGTAAAAGCCCATCCAAACAATTAGACTGGCCCAGCAGATCTTTGCTGGATCATAATCAGCTCCCAACAGAGCAGTTCCACACCAACGTTATTCGCTGGTTACTTGTATAGTTGGTCTGGCTTCCAGGCTCTCCACTTGTCTCGCCTATGATCGTTTCATAGAAAGCATCATCTGCTTACCCATGTTGGATCATTTAATTTGAAAACTCAAAAATGTAGCAGAGGCTGTGAAAAAAATCAAAAAAAAAAAACACCTATCAGAATGTCTGTTTGCGCTTTCTGTTTTGGTAATCATCTCATGGCCCGTTGCATCACTGGGCTAAAGCAATAAATACACACAGCTTTCACAGGCAGGATGTTTTCACACGCAATAAATTCTAACCGACGACTGGTTTTGATTTTGGGGTGTTGTTTTTTTTGTTTGTTTGTTGTTGTTGTAGTTTAATTTATAGAAATTGAGGTTAAGGTCAAAATGTTCTGATTAAAAGAAAATCGAAAAAGAAAAACACAAAAATTGATTCTCTATTATGAAATCGAATTGTCCTATTTTCTGTGTCAATAGATAGACGTTATTGATCCCTAGGGGGACATTTTAGGTGTTACAGTGGCAGGGCAAGATAGTGCAAA
>JASGAT010329628.1:0-22995 GCA_030220025.1 Chelon auratus | reverse complement strand
GACTCACATGAAAAACAGTCTTTTGATTTTTCATTTAGGTGGAGAATCAGAAAATGAGAAAATAGGGCTGCTTGATTATGGCAAAAATCATAATCACGATTATTTTGATTGCTATTGTATTTATTATTATTAAAGAAGATTATTCATTGATTTGAGAACGAGCATTTACTGAACTTTTAACTCGGGTATTTCTTTTAATAAGAACTAAAAAAAAATAAAAATAATTAAGAGCAAAATATATTAATAAAGTTAATTAAACAATATGTAAAAATAAAAAGTAAACACTATCCCAGACGTTGGCAGGGCCAGCGTGGAATTTTTTTTATTTTTTTTTTCCAATTTATTTTTAACGCAAGATTCACAAACAACAGTACCTCAACCAATGAGGTGAGCGGGATTTCCGCTGTCAGCTCATTGGTCACAGAGCAGGAGACGGCCTGGGAATAAGTTTACTGTAAATTTTCACATAAAGTGCCCTGTTGTTCATGCATTCCATTGACATTTTACACACTATTTTTGATTCTCACGGTGATACGGGACAAAGTGCGTCCCGTTTCAGCTCAAAACAGGAAGCGTACTTTTGTTTTTAAATACGGAACGATTCTGTTTTTCAAGGGACGGTTGGCAACCCTCTTGATATGGACAACTACTGAATTCATATTTTTTTTAAAGTAGAGAGAGATATTTTGTCTTGTTAGCCAACCTTCGTGCTTGAAAGAAATCAGAGTCAGAGCGGTCAGAGCCAGGCGTATGTACAGTCACGATCGGCGACTTTGATTGGTCATGTGCGGTCCCTCAAAATATAGGTCCGACTTAAACGTGTGCATACCATCTCCTACTGCACGAGAGACTGTACAATTAGCCATAGTCATGCGCTGTATTAGACTATCCACATGTAATAACTACACTACAAAATTCCTCAGGGGCCGGACACAGCCCGGGGGCCGCCACTTGAATAGCCCGGGTCTAGACAGTCCAAAAAAATCCCTGCTCCTTCCTGATTGTTGTCACCAACAAACTACAACAAAAACAGTGTGTTTTGTGGTCGACATTATTGCTGAAAACACTGGTGTTGACTAAACTGGGACATTTTGAGGGCTTAACTGAGCTGATTCTCAAAAGGTTTAACCGGATATTTCTCATCCTACAAAGGATAGACATCACAGGGAACATCATCTTCCTCATGACTAAAACTAATACAGTACAGTACAGTGGAGAGAGATCAATGACAGTAAATTTGTGCTACTAAACCATCTTTAGTATCCACCCCACACATACAGTTGTCATCCATCATGGCAATAACTTCACTAGAGACTACTAATAAATGGGGCACTGTTGATAATTTCATTATGGTCTATATATCACCTATTTCCCTCACCCTTACTCTTTATCAGTGCAAAGAGGTTTGCAACAAATCAAACATTGACAATTAACTGCATCTCTAAGTATGCAGTATTGTGTGGCCTAATATCTCAAGGCATTGGCTGAGAGGATGCAGTGGGAATATTAATAATAAAACAAACGAAAAAAAAAGAAATAATAATAATCATTCTTATTCTTCTTATTGTTGTTGTTATTTATGTCAGTTTGTTACATGAGTGTGTATGTGAAAGGCTTGAGTGGGTGTTTGTGTGACAGCTGGGATGCATAGCCTATTTTAGTGTATTTTACTAATTACTTGTGTGCATGTGTTCATGTGTGTGCAGAGCATGAACATGCACTTACTCAAAGTGTGAAACAATTTGTGATCAACATCAAAGTGAGCCTTTATTTCTTCTTATCTGTTGCCTACAGACCTCTAATTATACATTCATGCAATGCTGCACCAAGGAGCAAAGTTGGGAATTCAATTTTCTCTCTCAGAGGCACATTCCCACTGAGATAGAGAGGACGTGTTTGGGAAACAAAAGAAGCCATTCTATGGAAATTAGCTCACAGCTATACGAAGAATGGCGTTCCCTTGATGTGGAGAGTTGCTGCACTCAAGGACAGGAACAAAACTACGCCAACAGCAACCTGATCAGCTAAACTTGACTACAAGTTACGAGGTTGTGAGTAGCTTAACTTTATGTTAAGCAGCTACACACAGATCATTGTCACATACTAAGAGTAATGACTTTGCTGACTCCATTCTCGTTAATGAATGCAGAATGGCAGTAATTTGAGGACATCTTCAATTCCTGCATGTCAGAGTGAAGGCACAGAAACAATTTAAGATAAGGAAGAAAAAACAACAAAGAAAAGAAAGGAATTGTTACAGTGGAGGGAAAATATTGCAAATTTAGTAGAAAGAAATTCTCCGGAACAAACTTTACTGAGCATTTCACAATGCTATTGCTAATTTGAATTCATACTGTACAAATGCTGACAACACACACACACACACACTCATGAGCCTGCTTGCTCACATCACGCATGAATATACAGCAGTGTGTACACTTAATGCATGTGCTGGGAGACTTAGCGAGAGTGAATGAGTGAGAGAGATGAAGGAGGAGAGAGACTATGACATTTAAAAAGCTTCTCCTCAGTCCTTTTTATTCTGGCTTCTAGCAGACCAGCAGGGGACTAAAACGCTAATGGCTAATACTCTGGGGAAGATAGACTTATTTAAGAAGGAAGCTTCTTAATAACACATATATTCATAGCATCGGCTTGAGGGATTATAGCAGGTGGGTGAGTGTGAGGGTGTGTGTGGGGGTGGTAGTCATTACATAGTGTCAAGAGTCCAGCAGAGGCACTGTGCTGTGGTTTAGCAGAGAAAAGGTCAAAATCAGAGCAATTCTTGCTGGGAGATTCCGTGACATTTTAACACAATCAGAGACGTGTGTACACAGCCACATATTATATTTATTGTTGCTCATTTATAAATCTATGCATACGTATTGCCTTGCCTTGCATTGTATTGCATTGTATCGTATCGTGGGGCCCACCCAGCACTGAGGAATACCATAACAATACCAATTAAACTGGAAACTACACTACAGAGAATTTAACATTTACATGCTTACCAGGGTAGTTGGGGTATGTAGTGCCACCCCTAGAATCTGATTAGCCACAGCAGATGTCAGCCTCACATATCTGCCACGTCACTGGTTTCCACCTTACTGTGGGTTGGGTGGGTCAGCATGTTTGGAAGTATGTGTGTTCTGCCTAGTCTGGTCTTGATATTATCCCCAAGTGCACATCAAGATACCTGCTGCACAGATCCCTTTTGCGCCTTGAGGAGCCCAGAGGTACTGTGAGAGTCATGTTTTTTTACTTCTCCAGTGCCTTTAACACAATACAACTCTTGCTGCTCAAGGGGAAACTAGAGGGAGCAAACAGCCAGCTGACTGCATGGACCATCAACTACCTCACAAACAGACCTCAGTGTGTGAATCTTCATGGCTGTGTGTCTGATGAGGTTCTTTGCAGCACAGGAGCTCCACGAGGAACAGTACTCTCTCCATTCCACTTCTCGATCTACACCTCAGACCTCCGTTACAACACAGACAGCTGCCACATCCAGAAATTCTCGGACGATACAGCCATCGTTGGACGGGAACGACCTGGAATACAGGAAGGTGGTTGAGGACTTTGTCAATTGATGTGAAGATGACTGTGTTCACACCAATTGACAAAGACAAAGGGGATGGCGATTAACTTCCAAAGAAAGGCAACACAAACTGCACTGGTGAACATCCAGGGATTGGATATAGACATCGTGGCTGTATATAAATACCTGGGTGTTCACCTGAACAATAAACTGGACTGGTTAGACAACACTAATCGTAAATGGTAAATGGCCTTGCTTTTATATAGCGCTTTTCTACCTATTGGTACTCAAAGCGCTTTACAGTCATAGACACATCTACCCATTCACCCACACAAGCACACGCACATTCACACACCAGTGCCATGCACTGGGAGTAACTGGGGGTTCAGTGTCTTGCTCAAGGACACTTCAGCATGTGGCACATTCCGGGGATTGAACCGCTAACCCTCTGGTTCGTCGACAACCACCCCTGACTAATGTCTAATGCCACTAATGTCCTATACAGGAAGAGACAAAGTTGCCTCCACCTGCTGAGGAGACTGAGGTCCTTTGGGGTGTGTAGGACACTACTCAGGACTTTTTACGAGGCTGTGGTTGCATCGGCAACCTTCTACGCTGTGGTCTGCTGGTGTGGCGGAGTCACAGAGAGGGACAAGAATAGACTGGACAAACTGATCAAGAGGGCCAGCTCCATCCTGGGCTGTCCTCTGGATTCAGTGGAGCAGGTGGGGGAGAGGAGGATGTTGGCTAAACTGTCCAACATCAGGAAGAACCCCTCTGATCCCCTGTATGAGACAGTTGGGACTTTAGGAAGCTCCTTAATCCAAAGACTGCTGCACCCACCGTGCAAGAAGGAAGGTCCCCTCAGCAGTCAGACTCTTTAACATCAGCATTCCCTAGCTCTGCTGCTGCTGAGTTTCTTTTCAGGACACAGTATATACGACCTGTCATTAGCTCACGTCTTTCTAGTGCAATACTTGGTGCAACTCCCATTGGAGTTTGTTTTTATTCATGATATTCAAGAATGTCAATATGTATTTTTAACCTCCTTACCACCTCAACCCTCAATTTACATTAGTTGGTTATTTCAACTTCTGATTAGCCACTGAAAACCTGATGCAGTATGTAAATGTTTGCACCATAACATATTTCCTTTTATACAGTTTCTCTTGTCTGCCTTATTCTATTTTTTGTATCTTACACTGTTGTTCCCTGACGCTGTAACATCCTAATTTCCCCACAGGGATGAATAAAGTCCTATCTTATCTTATCTTAAGACACCTGAAACATGACTGATAATGTAGTTTGTCAATATATTAGTTGTCAGATGATATGATAGTCCACAGCATCATAGCTGACCAGTGTGAGAATTTCCGTTCACCGGTTGACTCCACTGTCAGCTATCAGAACTGGTAGTTTATTCCTTTCGTCTCTGACACAGCGTGATACCATCCCTAATGATCTAGATTTATAGAATATAAAGATTATGCATGGCTATTACTGCAGTGCATTCCTGCCTGAGTAACAAGTGTGAGATTTAGAACCACAGGATACCAGCCTGTGACATGTAGAAGTTATATATCTATTGCTGTCATTTTTCTTCCCACTGTCAACTTCTGAAGATAATCCTCTGACTATCACTCTGACTATCAGCCTTGTGTCTGGGTTTGTGTATGGTGACATTGCTCCAATCTGTTATACCTACGAGCCACAGACTTAAGCCAGGTGACTCTGAATATATTAGCAAGTCAGATTTCAGTAAGTTCAGGAAAGAGGTTGACTTGCCACTGAATGACAGGGATGATGAACTGACCGCACCCAAACCAGCTTTGCCTTTCATTGCAAAGCAGCCTTCGAAAATGAGACAGCCTGCCTTAGAGAACAAAACACTTGCCTTCTCCAGGAAGTTCTGCTTAGTAATAAGAAAGCAATATGCTTCTTGGACAACCTGCACTCAGCAGAGTCTGAAATTTACTCGCATTAAGACGAATTGCTGAAGCTGAGAGTAGAATGGCTTATTCCACTACCATTGTTGAACCACTGATTCTAGTTTTTCAGATTCACACACCTCCCTCTCCTCTCGGAATATGGGAACAACACCCAACCAACCACATATCTTTGGGAGTATGGTCGGAGATGACAGCTGCTTGACTTCCCACTTTTCTGATCCGGACTCCGAGGAGACATGAATAGGATGAAAGTAATTATAGCTGTCCAGCCCCTGGTTCTGAAGAACAAAGAGCAGTGGCATGTCATGCATATCTGTACAACCATGAGCTTAGTCTGTGTAACCCACATTAAAACTTAGATGTGATCAATAATCTATTAAAATGGATGAACTATTTGAATAAATTTAAAATGTATCGACCTGATTAAATAAGTCATTTAAATCAGTTAATTATCATTTAATGGGGAATTTAAGAAATTAACATGATGCTTCCACTTAAAAAGACTTGCTTGCTGCACCATGGTAAAGACAAGAGTTAGAGAGTGAGAGAGTGAGAGAGTGAGAGAAAGAAGCTGGGAAATTCATTCATTGCTTAGGGCTGCAGGGGGCTGGAGCCTATCCCAGCTGTCATTGCACGAGAGGCAGGTCGCCAGTCTAACCCAGAAAGACAAACAACCATTCACACTCACATCCACACCTACGGCCAATTTAGAATCACCAGTTAACCTGTGGACTGTGGGAGGAAGCCAGAGCACCCGGAGAAAACTCATACAGGCAAAGGGAGAACCAACAAAGGCCTCAGCTCGGAAGTCGGGTGCAAACCCAGAACCTTCTTGCTGTCAGTGCAGGAAGTAAAGCACTTCCTGCCAGTAATAGGTTGGCTCAGTAACAACAGCCAGATGGTTGGTCCAGACTTGGTTGGAGCACTTAATGTCCAATTCATTCTTATTTGTTTAGATTACACTTTTTAAATGAAGATAATTAAACTGCATGTTCTTGTACCAAACAGAACGGAGGAATGACATGTTGTGTGACTGGAACTTAATTCTTGTATAAATGGCTGAAATATGTTGCCATCACATTAGCACATTTAGATCTACAGTCCAGGGCACTACAAAGAACAAAACGCAAGCAAATAGAATAAAACACCATCCAAGCCTTCAAGTGTTGCTAAGTGATAAATACTAAAATGCTTCATGTTTTACAGCAGTCATTTGTATTAGTATATGAACCTGGAAAAAAATACAATATTTGGTTATGTTTTTCTATTTTCTCATTAAATTATAAATCCTGCATAGGTGTTCAGTTGGTGAATTTCTTAGCTTGACTTAGTTTGGTCTATTTCTGTGTTACTAAATGAGCTAAACCATCTTATATGGTAATGTTTACATTTAGGGTGAGGACATTGTTAAAGACGTAGCAATTGAAATATTTGTAATTTGAAAGCTGTTGCACATTGTTTCAGTTGTACAGCTTACAAAGACTTGAGCATTTAGCAACTCAAACTGAAGTCATTTAAACACCAGCCCCGACCACAGAGACTGATGTCAACATAATCTGCTTTATTACATTACTTACTAGCACTTATTTGTGGCTGTAAACAAGTGTATTTGTAGCTAGCAGTTGCAAATATTTAAAAAACTGTGTACATATTTCTTTGACTTTAGGGCCTGTTAAGTAATTTGCTCAGAAATTATACAATTTAGAGCACCATCTCTATCTTGTGCAGCTCTGGTATTTTAACATCCAACTTGAAAAATATACTTTAATTCACACCCACTCCCAGCCTCTGTACAAAGCGAGGTTTACTTGCACCACTAAAGGCATTAGCAAGACATCCGACATCCAGTCAAGTCCAACACATCCAAGTCCAACTTTCATAATGTTAATGTCTGTAATGTGCAAACTGAGATCTCTAAAGCCTCAGGATAAGATATAGCACTCAAACAGTGAAAATAAAATAAATTTATGCTTGTGCAGACCAGGTTATGTTTAAAGAACAAATGTTTTCATGCAATATGCCAAAATAAATCACATCTGAAGGCAGCAGGGTAATGAAGTTGAGGCAAGTTGATATGAAGATAAACTGCAATATCTTAAAACCTGTAGCAAGGCTGTGAATAATACATCTAAATTCCAATTCTGAAAGTATCTATTGCCTCAGTGCTACTCCCTCCTCTGGCCCAGCATATATCTCCAAATGTTATTAATGCTGTGTGAGACAGAGACAGATATTGGAAAAACTAAATTGTGAAGAATGTTGGCTTGACTTTATAAGCACGGTGTGTTGGGGGAATGTAGATGAGTAGGGTTACGAATGACGCTAGCTTGTGTTGGAGAGCTGTGGTTATATAGATATTCTGTGGAGATTTTCACTTATCCACAGAGTACCTTCGGTGAGCTACATCATGATACTGCTAACTAAAATGCATGGCTATATGCTGCTGAAACATAACCGGAAAATAGAAGAGTGTATGACTGGATATACGGTTCACAGGCCAGATAATTTTCATTAAGTTTACTCCTGAGAGACAGATTTAGAGCCTTTATAGTAAAAACCTAGGTGACTATAAAGGGGTTAATATAGGTCAAAGTGTAATATATGGTAATACAGGGGTTATATTTATCATAAATTAACTTTTGTAAACTGTGTTTTAATGAACTGAGAGTAAGCAACCTTCTGAGTGATGTTCTGTGCTATTGCTAATAATGCTAACGTTACGGTAACACAAGGAAGTGGTTTCGGTCCAACAGCCAGAGTTATAATGATAACTGGATTTACTTAAGCAAGTCTGAGGAGCTGAATCACGAGGACACTATGGAAAAAAAGTAGCTTAACAGAGCCTTTCCACTAACCTTATCACAGATGAGAACGATGCCTGTAGCCATGGCAACTGTGGTAAGAGGGTGACAGCTGTAGCCTCAAATTGATTAGAAGCTTCTTTTTTTTTTCTGTGACATTTTCATCCTAAAAGAACTAACTAAAGTTCTAACATTTTAGTCCTGTCTTAAATTTTTATTGAGAAAAATAAAAAAAAATTCTCACACACACACACACATACACTCCTCCGTGGACCAGCAGCATTTCCTTTCCATTTGCCTTGGCACCACACAACATATTTAAAGCAATATTTATTTTTGGTGGAACACCCTGGCATTTTACCAAATCACTCCAGTGAGACAATAGTAGTGGTTATGTGCCAGGCAGCTCCATCCCTGATGTGTCTTATTATTGAATGGTAATTATTGCTGTGAACAGCAACACTGTGCATAATTTCACTCCCATTTCCTCCGTCCATTCCTTCCTGCCTCTTCTGACCTTTACTTTCCAGTCCAGACTGAGGGCCTTGTTGGGGATCTTTCTTCCATGGGGAGGGACTGTTGTGCCAGTGTCCATCCCTGCTTTAATGGTGATAAATGCTTTTTCATTAAAATGGCTCACACGTACCATAATCCACACCCCATCTGCCATGGATTTTTTTCTCTCTCCTCCCTCCACTCACCACCTTCTTCGCTCACCCTCTTTTTTTGTCATCCATTAATTGACTGCAGTGTTTTGTTTTTCTTCTAAAAGATTCAAGAGTGTAGTATGTTAATATATGTCAAAGAAGGATTTGGCCTCCACTCTATGATTTATTGTTGTTGCCGGCTCATCTCACTGCATCCATTGATTTGCTATAGAGTTTGTGTTGCACAATTACTGGTTATTAATGGAAGATTTCACCCCAGCTCTGAGCCGAACTCCATCCACTGCATCATTTTTACAAAACTTAAAAAGCAGGTAGCTAAGGTGTGTGTGTGTGTTCTTGTACAGCTATCTTTTTGAGGACATCATCATAGTGAGGATTTGTGCAAAGTGAGGACATTTTGAGGACATCTTGGTCAGTCCTCACATATTTACAAGGCTGTTTGAGGTTTGACTCAAAACTTGGTTTTATGGAGTGAAATTAGTCTCAAAATGGTCACAAATGCATGTCCCATGATCCACACATGAAACATGACATTCACAAATGCGTACAACGATTTGTGTGTGAATTTTGGGGGTCACAAATTTGTACCAAGCTATCTGAACGTGTGTGATTGTGTTGCAAATTCACAAATCAGATCGTTCAACTTCACAAAGCTCATCCTTTTCGTTTTCAAAAGACTTCCTGCGCTTACGAGTGTCTAAGCCTACCCATACGGATCGGCAGATACGGACAGATCAGGCTGCGCACGCACACAGAGACTATTTTCACGCTGCTCAGATCCGCAGATCCACAAATGCATGGTGCCTTTAAGTATGGGAAACCTGGGGTTTGGGCGAAGAGAGCTACATCTTTCCTTTGGGGAAAATTCATTTTCACTGATATAACTCGCTTCTCGTTTAGTTACAACACTGAACTCAACAGAGCACCACGTACATATTAATATATATTTTTAATTTAAGATTGTTTTAAAAAAATTTAAAATCTTTGGTCCAGTAAGTTTTTGGTGCAGGCTAAAAGCGGTTGTATGATTCAAGGACTCAAGGATTCTTTATTGTCATTTCAACACATGTTGGTACATGAGATGGAACGAAATTAGTTTCTCTGATCCCGTTTCAAGCCAATAGCAGAAATATATCTATGTGTACTCGTGAATCCAAGCACATTTCCCAATCAACGTGGAATTGAGTGCACAAGTCGGAGTACCCAACCCAGTCCTGTACACGCCCCCATTTAAATATGCAAATCATATTTATAACAATATTTTATTAAGTTTTTACATATAAAAAACGTACAAATAACAATGACCAAAGCAATTGCAAATGATGTACCAAATAACAAAACAAAACAATTAAAAGTTGAGGAAAGAAAAATAAAAAGGGCAGCAGTAGTGATGATCTTATTGTAACATTCTCATGCTCCAAAAATTCCAAAAAAGGTTTCCACACTTTTTTAGCAAATTGTTTTCTCCGATCACCTCTACCTGGTGAAAAATCATTGTTTCCCTATATAGGAGAAAAGCCAGATAAAGCAGGGATCTCTCCAATACGCTGGTGTACATGATACCGAATGTCAATGGAAAGGGATTTTTTTTTGTCTTTTTTCTCTCAGTGTTTTAAAATCTGAATAAAGATATAGCTTGAGGGGTAGTTCTGATGTAGTTGTTTGCTCGATATTTACCCAAGCTGGAAGAATACCTGAGCTAAAACAAAACAAGGTAGAGTACAACTGAGCAGACCAGTAATACCATCCCAGATTTGGAAGACGAAGGCCACCTCTCTCATATGGCATGTAAAGCAACTTCAGTCACAGTCTAGCTTTTGTATTGTTCCAAATGAATTTATCAAGAATGTTGTTAATTTGATCAAAAAAAAGAAAAAAAAAAACACTTAGGAAGTGGGAGTGGGATTGCTTGAAAAAGGTACAGGAATTTTGGCAGTGTATCCATTTTGATTATATTAATATGGCCAATCATTGAAATTGGCATTACTGTCAAATGGTCTAATGTCTCTGTTATTTTTTTCAGTTAGTCATAATTTGAAGATACAATAGTTTTGAATTCAGGGGTAATTTTAACACCTAAATAAGTAAAACCATTTTGTGCATTTGTAAACAGTGTCTTTATAGTTGGTGTCAGACGTTCATTTTTATTTAGAAATAATAGTGATGATTTAGAGAAATTAATTACATATCCAGATAACTCTCCAAACTGTTTAATTAATGTAATTAGATTTGGAATACTGTCCTTAAGCCTGGTCAGAAAAAGGATGATGTCATCGGCATCAAAGATATCCTATGTTCTTCTTCACCTATCTGGATGCCCATGAGGCCGTCACAGGCTCTGACAGCCATAGCGAGAGGTTCAATAGCTAAAGTGAATTCTGATGTTATGGAAACCTTGACGATACGGAAATCACATTTAAATGGGCCCTGCACCTGAGATTCCCCTCAGATGTCCGATCAGAAAACTCAAACAAAAGAATGAGTAAGAGTGGAAAAAAGAAGAACTTGACTGAAAGTGAACTGGAGACACTACTCAATGAAGTGGAGGCGTGCAAAAATGAGCTATTTGGCACGCTGTCCTTCAGCATAAATAACAAACGGAAGAGGAGTGAGTGGCAGTGTGTCTGTGAGGCCGTCAATGCTGTGGGGTCACAACAGTGCACACGGGCTGAACTTAAGGTGGATGTAAAGCGGAGGACGACTTACCTCTACCAAAGTGTGGCCAAAACAGGTGGGGGGACAGGAGAAGAGGAGCTCACCCTGTCTGAACAGAGAGTGGCCGCAATCGTGGGTGACGCTGCTCATGTGGGTGACTATCTGTGACTATCCCCAAGGTAAATACCTATGTATTTGTGTAACTCACAACAAATGTGTTCATAGTGGTCATACAGTAGCCTGCTCTCAGCCCTATAAGATAGAGGTCCATGCGTAAATGCTGTATGTATGGTATTCTTTTCTTTGGAATAAATCCTTTGAATTTAAATTTACACATGCCAGACAATGAGAGAGGACACGCAGTCGCAGCCACGTGGCACCGATTCGGGGGATTCCTCCACCGTCCCCGGCGTCACAGACTCGGGGGATTCCTCCACCATCCCCAGCGTCTCCGGCGCCAGTGCGCTGCAACCACCAGCTGGTGCTACTGCTGTCCGCCCGACTGGCCGTGGCCTCACCCGTGCTGTGCTGGAGTCACAGCAGGAGATAGTCAGAGCAATAGGCGGCATAAATGATAGCCTACATCAATTAATAGGCGTCCTCACAAATATCAGTGGGTCATTAAATACACTGGTGAATAAGTGAATTCTGCATCCTTGCCTCTTTCATATGGTTGAAATCAAATGTACTATACCTGTAGTGAATGTACATTGCCATTGATTTACACAACTCTACACTGTATATAAAAACTGTAGGTGCAAAAGCTGCCTATACAATAAATGAATGAATACTGCTACCGATATATACAACTGTACAGGCTGACTCTAGGTACAAGATTCAAAGTGCTTGTTTTTTTGGGGTTTTTTTTGTAGAATGCCACAGAAGCATGTTGTGTAGTGCAGATATCATTTTATATATATATATAAACATTGTACAAATAATTGTGCAAGACTTTATACGGTAGAGGTAGACCAACATGTCGCTCTTATCAATGCCCCCCATGTTGACACTGTAGGTCTGGATTACAGCTGGACAGCTCACAGGCTCCTTCCTCTAGGTGTCAAGGTGTCATATGAACCACGAGGAACAGCCTTTTTCTCCATCTACTTGATGGACTTGAGTGAAGGCTTTCTAATTTGGTTTTTCCTAACTACCCCTGTGTACCTGAAGCTCTGGTCTCGAAGGTACCACACTAGCTCCAGGCTGGTGAAAAAGTTGGCGGCAAAGACGGCTGTTGTGGTGGGACAGGACATGTTCTGGCCAGGACAGAGACAATCGGATTGGTGGCACCCAAGGCTTTTTGTTCAGGTGTCAGAGGGACACCATGGGCCTCCAGCATACTCATTTCCTGGTATAGCACCATATCTTGGATGAAGCCATCCTCAGAGGCCCTGGGAAACAACTTAAAACCCTACTTGTCTGGCTTGTCGTTAATATACTGCCTCTGTTTTCCCCTTGTAGGCAACCATCACCTCATCCACTCATGCTAAAATTGGCTTAAAATTTTAGATTATTTTTTCTCTGCCTGATACATGCTAATGATTTGATCATTCTCAAATAGACTAACATCTTTTCCACGACCACGGGATGTATCTTTTGACGTGGTTGTTTAACAAATGATTAGCTACTCATTGCATCAGTTGGGGTTAAATAACTTGTTGCCAGGTGAAAGATAATCGCCCATGCAGTAATTATCCAATAGGAGACTCGTGCCCATTTGCTTAGCTACATCCAGGTGGTGACTTTTTTTTTTGGCTAAGCAGTGTATAAGTCTCCTGTGTAGTGGACATCTGATCTAATTATTCCCTGAGATGATGTGAAACAAAGCTATGAACATTAAACAGGTGGAAGGAGGCATCTCCCTCTTCCTGGGACTGCCCTTTCACTAACACTATATTCACTATGCAAAGCAAACAAATAACATGAATTTATTTCAGCTTAGGCAAAATCTTAATAAAATAATGAAATCACATAAAACATTGATAGAACAATTAAAAAATTAAATACATTCACTCATATCACTCAAAACAATTCATTTATTCGCACCTTGAATACACCTGACTGACCCTGAAGGCAGTGAGTAATTAACACTGCCATTTTGTCCAGCAGGGCATCATGCCAATGTGCAGGTTGTTTAACACTTCCCACATCATTATAATTATAACAGTCACAATTAATATGCTGGCCCCTAAAACTGTCTCACCGATTCACATGGGCTCCAAAACCAAGTGAAGTCACGCTTTGGGTCTTGGTCACGGTCGCGGCGCTCCTCTGCTGCCTGTAAATATTAGCATTAGCATTTGGCGGCTGTTCATTTGCACAAAGCAAGTGCTGGAAATGTAGCTCTTACCAACGCGGTAACGTCCGGTTCGGACGTCCGGTTGGGGCTTATCGAGTTTACTCGCCACAATACCAAACAGTAAAGTATAGCTGGTCGGGTGTAAGTTATAATTTATATTACAATTCTTAGCATCCCTCCTTTCGCTTGTTGCTGGCTTTACTTCTCGCTGCTCTGCTCGAGTCCGGACGAAATAAAAAAAAGTAAAGGGGAATTGCCATCAGATTCTCTTCCTCAGTGTCAGGCTGAACGTGACTTCTAATTGGCTGCTGACTCACTACGTGCCCTAGGATACATTAGTTTTATATGCTGCCTCCAGGTACAGTCAGGTTATTCAGACATTTAACAACAAACAAAATAAACCAATTTCTGTGTCTTTTTAACATTCGGGTTATTTGCGCAGTGTATTCAGAGCATAAAGTCGCCTTTTAATCATTTTCGTAATGTAAAATGTAAACTGCAGTGAGGGTTTTCTTATTAATTTTGTCTGGTGATCTGGTTTTACACATGAGTTACACATATATAATCAAACTTTACCAAGTCTAAGACATTAGGTCAAAGTTGAACTTCCCTAGCCAAAGAGATGTGAAGATCTTCGAATGCACTGTAGTGCACATCCAGTTTCCACTCTGGTAATAAAAGCTGACTCTAGCATGCACACTGTTTTTCCTCTCTTCTTACTTTGTCTAATTTTAACTGATTCTTAGTTCTAACTGTAAACAATCACCAAGTTTTAATCAAATCTATGTTTTCAGAGATTCCTCTGCCAGTGTAGCTAGTGTTAGAAAGTAAGTTTGAGTTTTAGTCCACATCACACATAACAGACCAGAGGCCCAACAGCTGTTTGCTTGACGAACTCTGCTCTGACGTCTGATCTTAGTCTGACAAATGCATGGAGAGAAGGCCCAGAGAGAGCTGTGCAACACCGGCTCAATACAAGTGGCGGTTCTGAAGAGAATCCAGCGTGTAACTATGAGCAAATGGAAATAAAATTGTTGACCTTATTCTGAATTTCCACAATCAGTTGATTAGTTTTCCCCTCATTCCATTCCGTTAGTAACTTAAAAGGACAGGCCTAGTTTTCCATCACAGAGTGATTAATTTATTTTTATTGTATGCGAAAGAACTTTTTAATTTATGAATTCTTTATTTAATAATCTGCTGTGACCATGTATAGCTTGTGTAGACCTTAGTAAATTAGTACCTCAGTATATTACAGAGTCTTGATATTTGGTGTTCCTTTAATACAGATGATGGAGGCCACTTAAACTGATGAAGAACCTAACAACAACAAATATGTAGTGATTGTGCTACACTGAGGACAGGATATGGTTGGCCTTAATTCATTTAAATTGTTTTTTTTTCACTAAAATTGACTGTTTAATTTTTTTAGTTCAAACTCTTACCAGAAATCTCCACTTCAGCAGCACTTTATATACCAAACCCTCCATTTGTTTTTAAGGATGTACTGAAAATACCATAACCATGTCATGACTTCAGCTCTGCAGTTAACACAGATATGAGGCTAAGATTTAATCATCTCTCAACTGCAGAGAAAGCATAACATACCCAAAATGTTAGTGAGAAATGTAGTGTAGGTTCTTGTATATTTCCATTTAGATGCATGTTAATCTGGGCTATGTAGGAATTAAAAATGGACAAGTATTGATGATAGTTCCATTTATATATAGAAACTCTGCATTTATTAAAAACCTCCTCAAAACCCATTGTTAAGACGTACCCTGGTGTGACTACAGGGTGTTATGCATCTTGCTATTGTCTGCAAATTCTATAATACATCGCTGTAATTCTAATCCCAAACATAATATTCTTAATAAATTAATACATTTGAGAGATATGGTAGGAGATAAACATGTGACTTATACTTTAACACTTGGCTTACACTTAACAGTTTGGCTCAGACTTGGGCAAAACAATTAGTATTTGTCCAACGCACACTCTGAAGCAAATTGATGGTATCAGTTAGATGAGCCAGCGACAACAAACAATCAAAGCAACACACACACACACACACACACACACACACACACACACACCCACACACACACAGTGCACATCAGTATAAACACCTTATCTCCTTCTGGGCTTCGGGCAAATTTTATCACTCAGCAATTTTGGGAGACTATCTCGTTCATCACACTGCTCATTGGCGTCTTTAAAGACCATTTGCTTCACAAATGAGAGCTGTCTGACAGCAGCAAGATCACATTTGTATGCAACAAATTATCGACACAAGTACAGGCTGCTTTGCCAGCTAACGTGTAGGATTACATGATTACAAGCTACGTGAGTGTTTGCGTGCATGTGCGTGTGATTATGTGTGTGAATGAGTGGGTGTGAGTATGTATGTGCATGAAAGGACTCGGCGTCATCACGTACTGCTGTTAGCTGCTGACTGATTCGTCTGACTTCTTATCTGTTTTTGTAAATGTTAACTTCTCTCTCATGTTACTCATGAGGTGACAAATGAAGCTCAGCGTGAGTCCAGTCAGGAAGACTATCTCTGTCGTCACTCACTCGCAACTCTCTTCCAGTTTCCGGTTTATTCATTCAGATTTTGCGACAATCTCGATCAGCCAATCATGTCTCTGCAGTCAAATTTTAGTACATTTCTCCTCTGCTGCTGTCAGATGTCATTTCAGTTAGAATGCCACCATCTGCTTACGTTCTACTGACTTGTGTCACAGATGTCTAAACTGATGTATGACCGCGATCAGGTCAGACATGCTGCAGGAGGCGGTAGTCACATTGTCAGAAGACCGTTGGTGCTTTCCCTCCTTCGTATTGGAAAAGATTCAGCTACTTTTGCCAGCTACCCCGTAGTTTTGGGGTATAAATGGACAATAAAAGTAGGTTCCATAACCCTGGCCAACTAATTGGAAACCACTGGTGCCCATCTCTGTAAACTTTATGTTTACTTTCCGCCTTACCTCTGACCATCGTCACAACCAAGAGCTGCATGATTCAAGCATTCTTCACGCTCAGTCAGTCCACTCAAACCCACTGAGAAGTTTTTTGGTTTTTTTTGCATCAGGTTTTCTAGCTGTCATACACCAATCAGGCATAACATTATGACCACCTCCTTCCTAATATTGTGCAGGTCTCCCTTGTGTCTCCATCAGAGAATGGGCCTTCTGAGGGTGTCCCGTGGTGTAACAGAATGTTGTTAGTGGGGGATTCTACTAACATCTTGTTTGTTCAAAACATTTTTTATTTAGGCCGTTTAGAGAAGATGTAATTTAAATGTGGTTCACCAATAACAGCCACTTTGGAATGCATTCCTGGTAGGAAACAGTTTGTAAATCCACCCATCCATTACACTCATGGTTCCAATATTTTCGCTTACGTTGTAATACCATGGTTTAATCCTCATTTGTAGAGCATTAGTATAGGACGGGGGGCTGCTGCGAGAAGGGGGAGGGTATGGTGACGCCATCATTGGTGTTATTAATAATTAAATATAGTGCAAAAAACTGCTGAAACCAAATGCAGGACACACACTAGGCCCAAGGCAGTGTGAATATCGAAAGTCTGTTTTGAAATTTACAGACGTTAAATAGAAGGCTCTGCAGTGACTTGGCAGGATAAATCTAAACAGAGTCCAAATAAAAGGTAATCTAAAATGGGTTTCAAACTAGAGAATGAGCGGTGGATAGCCCGTTGAATAGGAATATAGGAAAATAGAACAAAATAACAAAAAATAATCCAAATCCTAGATAATCCCGAAAAAGAATGAGCCAAAACTACAAGGAACAAGGAGTTGCATGGAGAATGCATAACATAATAGATAACATATGGGGCAACGACAAAAAGTTCACATCCTGATGTATCTAATTATATTTTTTATTCACAGTGTGTTTCTGCTTACTGTTATCTTATTATGTTACACACTGCTGCATCAAAAGGTAAGGGCTGAATTAAGTCAGTGTGGTGTGTAACACCTGTTCCTCCACTCTCCATTTCTCTCTTTGACTGTGACACTAAGCAGGCCCTCATCTTCTAACCCTCGTCTTCTTTGATATCTCTATTGAGAGAAAGATTTTAACATTTTTTTTATTGTGCACATTATTCAATAAAATCTTCATTGTTCACCTCAGAACAAAGTCTCTCCTGACTGAAATAATTTTACACTTGTAGAGTTCGGACAGGCCTGTGCTCTTCATATGTGGTGAATAACATTTGTGTGTTTGTGCATCCAGACATGGTTTGTTAAGGACCTCTACCACTAAGGACCATTGTGCCAGATTGCCATGAAATATTGTAATTAGACTGTGCAATATATTTGTCTTTCATTTATCTTTTTATACAAAAGGTTTTGTATATTTATTCTATTTTTGTATGTATTGTTTCTGTCAGTATTCCTGCTATGCTCTGAGCCATTGCACTGAAATTTCGTTTTGATGTAAATCTAAATGACAAATAAGTCTTTCTTATCCCATAGTCCCTTAAATTATATACTGAGAGCAGGAATTCAAGTGTCTAGTCTATATGAGCTACTGCGACTTGTCCTCCAATAGGGACACACCAAAACAATGTATATTGAGGACACTAGTGCAAGGAACCGCCAAAAAAAAAAAAAAAGTTTTTCTAAATCAATAATTTTCAAAGTCATTTTCCCAGTCTGACTGAAAATAAACACAGAATCAATAAGGTTTGTTTACCTGCATAACGATTCTGCAAATTGAGCAGCTAAATCCTACAATTGTAGGCTACCTGGCATTAGAAACAACCTCTACATGTTATTATAAATTGTAAACACTGGTTCGCACAAATAATTAGAAGGGAATGTGTCATCATTAAGGTCAAGCAGCAGACATGTTCTCTACATTTGTGTACAGGTTATGTGTACAGTTGCGGCCCCAGTTTGATCATGTCAGCATTTAGTTTGACTTCTTTTTAAACCCTTGTAAATCACCAGAAACTGCCCATTTTAGACAAAAAAGTGTCCTCTTACTGTACCTCAACTACCATGATGAGACGTTTATAGATTCAGTGATGGCCTCTTGACCCAACCTTCGCAGACACACACACACAACTCAATCAATCAACAAGACTGACCCAATTCTGGACAGATCAGACTTTAAACACTGTTAATATTAGAGATCCTTGGAGACCGGCACAACTGACAAAAAGAAAACATTCCCTTTTCTCTAATTTCTTGCACAATTCTTATTCTAAAATAATTTGTTCAAAGATGCTACTTGTATAGATTCCAACGTAATTGTTTTATCTGACCATGCTCCTCTTAAACTACATCTAACCTTCCTTAATAGGCATACGTCCAGAATCTGGTGAGCAGACAACAGTTTACTGTCTGACAGAACACATTTTTGAAATCCCAAATAGCCTTTTATTATCAAAATAACTAAGCCCTGAATATCTAAAGATATCCTGTTGAAAACATTTTGTGAATCCTATATCCAGGGCCAAATCATTTCCCATCTTGCACATGACTGCATGAGAACAAAAAGACAAAAGACTAAAGATAAGATAAATCATAAATATGCATCATCTCCTACTCCTGAACCACTTGTGAAGAGAATATGCAAATTGGGTTTAACCTTCGCTCTTAATCAGAGACTACTGAATTAATAAACCACTCTAGACTAAACATTATGACGATGGAGACAAAACGGAACAATTTCCCGCATCAAGCCTAATAACTGAAATTTACATGGGTTTTAGCTGTGTAACAACAGATAATTCAAAATTAATTATTAATTCAAAAATGTTATGTGAAGTTGACCAACAAGAGGAGCTAAGTGTATGAATGTATTTTTTTTTTTCCTTTTCATACTCAGAACAGCAGCACAGTGGTAAGGTGGGCTGCACTGATGCCTCCCAGCAAGAAGGTTCCGGGTTCGTATCCATGGGCTGACTGGGCCTTTCTGTGTGGAGTTTACATGTTCTCTCTGTGTCTGCGTGGGTTCTCTCCAGCTTCCTCCCACCTTCCAAAAACATGCTCATTGGGTTCATAGGTGATTCGAAATTGGCCCTATGTGTGCATGTGAGTGTGAATAGTTGTCTGTCTCTCTGACGGTGTGCCCCTCCTCTCGCCCAATGACAGCTGGGATAGGCTCCAGCCTCCCGCGACCCTTCACAGGACAAGCGGTTACAGAAGATGAATGAATGAATGAATGAATGATACTCAGAACAAACCTTCCTTTCCTGAAGAAAATAAAAACTGTTTAGGGCACCAGACACGTTTGAAAGACAGACAAGTTTATATCTGTTTACCACAGAAATTGCTGATGGTAAGATATTTAAAAAAAAACTTTGTTACTTTGGCAATACATGGGCAGCACCCAGTCAAGATGGGTTCAAACCTGAATTTTACAAGACATTCAGCACAGAAATCACTCTCCTTCTAAGTATTCTTAATGTGGCATCACAAGTCATCCTCACAATTACATTTTACCAGACACCAATTTCTTTATTACATCAAAAATAGATTTAAACCCCCTAAATCCAGCTTCATATTGATGGTTAGACAACTTAATGTTCATAGATACTAAGATTCTAGCTGAAGAATAGGCATTAGATTGGAAGGTATAACAATAGTTCATGGGGATCAGAAAGGATTTATTAAAAACAGACAAATGTGGTTGCAGACTATTTAATATCATATATTCCTCAAACTTCAATACCCATGCTGAAATACTTACATCCATAGATGCACAGAAAGCCTTTGAAGATTAAGCTTCTATATGACTCTCCAATGGCCTCAGTACAAATAAATAAGCTTAGGTCTGACCTCTCCAATTTAATGCGATTTACTAGACAGGGCTGTCCTGCTATCCCTACTGCTGCTGGGAATAGCATTAGCAACTGAACCTGTGCCATTTTTTTTTTTTTTTTTTTTTTACAAACCTTGCATGACTGCATACGGGTCTCTAGAGGAACGGGGAGCACAGCATCTTGTTGTATGTAGATGATTTATTACTGTCCATTTCCAGTGTCTTTCCAAGTCCTTGCTTCTGTGTGAAATTCATTTGGATTAATATGAGGATATAAGGTTAATATTAGTGAAATCATATTGAATATTCCCAATTGAATACCCTTTGTGATGATACAAAAACATCTTTGTAAGTAGTCCAAGTCTATATTAGCCAACCGGTCCAGGATGGATATCAGATTACTAAGTCTAAAAAATTTTGTATAGCCACCTTTGATTGAGATACTTGGCAATTCTAGAACTTCCTAGATCTTATACAAAACAAAGAGTGTGAAACCGGATATACGGTGGTATCATTTGTTAGCCTGCTGGCATGAAGATAGATTTTACTCAATTGGAAACAGAAAACTGAACCAACACACTCAAACCCAATGAATGAGGTCATTAACTACTGAGAGAACAAAAGTGAGAGAAGCTCAATGTGTGAAGGTTCAGATATGTTTTGTTATAAATTACAAAAAGTCAAGTTAAAAAAACAAAACAAAACATCAAGTACAAGTTGTTTTGCTACTACAGTTCTATTTTTACTTAATTTCAGTTCAGTTAAATTGTATTTATATAGCTTCAATGACAAGCCTGAGAAAACCCAGAGGCTGCGACAGGGCAAGGACATACGCATTTTTACATGAAGAAGCTTTGAAGCCACTTCAAATCACTGTTGTGCCATCTGCAAACTTAATGATGGTTTCAGAAGTATACGCAGGCAAAGAGCCACAGGAGAAGAGGATATAGAGAAAGGGGCTCAAAACACAGCCTTCTGGGACTCAGTTTAAATACATTACTGTGAACACCTCCCTCTAATTTATGTGATAAATCATGAAAATCTCTTACAGATTAATTGACAGTGAAAAAAACCCTAATGACAAATTCTCTGTGCTTTGCACTTGGCATCCCTACATTGTCATTAAAGTGTTTTGTCTATTAATTGTGACAATATAACAGGTCAAATTGAATATATGACATACTGTACACTCACTTACCAGTTCATTGGGTGCACTAGTGAAAACAAATGCATTCTGATATAACAGTCCTGCACTAAATTTCTGCTCATGATGGTTTTGCAAAATACATAAATAAAAAAAAATCTTTAGTCAAGATGAATAACAGTAGCAAATCTTCACACTGGAGAAGCCACAATCTGGTTCTGACTTCTATATTTTGCACTTCATTTAGTTAATTATTGTAATTTAGTCTTCTAAGCATGATCGCAAGCGATGATAAAGGGGTCCATGACCTGCATCGTCCCCGAGCGGGACACAGAGGCATGAGTCACCAGTGGCGCCGCCTATAGCCCATATTGAGCAAAACTTGGTGGGCTTGTAAGGAGTTTGACAATAATAGGAGACTATTATTGTCAAATTTCAAACAGTTTACTGTGGTGGTTTGTGAGATATAAACATGTAATATTTTACATATTGTGTATGTAAAACATTGTGTAGACGCCCATCAAGTTGCGTACATTACGTCTACAGGGGGCACTACAGGTGACACGGAAACATTTCATATGACTTTAAGGCCTATAACTTTTGAAGGATTCACCCAAACCTTATGAACTCACACAGTATTTTACAGCTTGTGTATGCCAAATTTCATCATGTTAGCTATTGCAATTTTTGAGAAATTGAAATGTTTTTGTTTTTGTAGACACTTTTAGCTACGCAGAAGGAGATTAATCATTAAGGCAAAGAAGATAAACAATAAAAATCGCAACAAAATCAATAGGGATCCTGCAACTTTGTTGCATGGACCCCTAATAACAGGGTGGCACAGTGGCCGTAGGTGTGCATGTGAGTGTGAGTGGTTGTCTCTCTGTTAGCCCTCTCTGTGATAGACTGGCGACCTGTCCAGGGTATATCCCGCCTCTTGTCCGATGACAGCTGGGATAGGCTCCAGCCTCCTACGACCCTTCACAGGACAAGCAGTTACAGAAGATGAATGAATGAATGAAAAACGAACAGCTATTTGGATCAGCCTACCAGTGCTGTTGAAGTCAATACATACTGAGTTTAAACTAGCACATACAGCCTCCTGTTGTTTGCAGAAGGACACTAATGTGTTGGTTTTTTTTTT
>JASGAT010329601.1:0-10386 GCA_030220025.1 Chelon auratus | reverse complement strand
CCCCCCATCCCCCCCGGGATCTGCACCCATGCTTATATCATTCATTCATTTTCTGTAAATGCTTGCTGCTTGGAGCCTATCCTAGCTGTCATCGGGCGAAAGGCGGGTTACACCCTGGACTGGTTGGCAGTCTATCTCAGGCCTGACACAGAGAGACAGACAACCATTCACACTCACATGCACACCTACGGCCAATTTAGAATCACCAATGAACCTAATGAGCATGTCTTTGGATGGTCGGAGGAAGCCGGAGTACCCAGAGAGAACCCACACAAACACAGGGAGAACATACAAACTCCACACACTGTGCCGCCCGTCATTAGAGTCATTAATGGTTAACTTATTTTCCAAACAATTTCCGTATGAATTAACAAAGTGTAAATACACGTGCCAAAAATAATACCCCAGGCACTCTGAAACTCTTTCAGCCTCAGAGGGCTTTTGGATACTTGCCGTAGCACAACAGACGGCTACAGTGTAGATTAAATTACGTAACTGTCCCGAGAAAGGTTGACTGTCCAATTACAAGCGCCGCCTTGCTTGAGATGAGTGGCTGCGCAGTGTCTGGCCTGGCAGAGTCATTACCGTCCATCTGAGTGACAGTTGGGCCAAACTGGCAGGTCTGCAGGCAACCCGAGAATTAGACGCAGCAGGAATGTGCTGAAAACGTGACACCCCAGACAGAGGCCGGCACCAGCACCCTAGGTGTTGCATCATGATCTGCACGCCACATTGACTTGCCGTTGGTGAAAAATGACCATCTGTGAAGTGCCACTCGCGGAGAGGTCACAGATCGGTCGAAAGAGGAGTGAAGAATTGATTTAGGAGTCAAATGTTAGGCTGAAGATGGGAGAGAGTGATGGATGATCAGCAGTCGTCATTATTTCTAGTTCGTCCATGGAGTCCACACGTAAGGGTTAAATACATCATTTCTGTCAAATAATACTGAAATATATCTGCAGCTGATGGACTTCTGGTACAATATTCTGTGCGCTAATGCTCATCAACTGTAGGCTAAGAAGAAGAAATGGGAGCAGAGCTCGACAGTGCCAAACATGTCGGAGTGTAGCCGCAATGGGAGCAATATTACATCCAATGAAATAGAAAATCACACTCTAATGCATTTTCTGTAGATAAACCCACCTAAGCCCATTGCATTATAGTAGCTCTTCCATCGTTATCTGGTCGATACATCATCCCACTCCAGTCGGTAACCATAAGGCTTTTTTAGTGCTCTAGGTTTCCAAGATGCTCTCCTGCAAAATCCTGCTTCTGTTGCATCTTCTGGCTGAGAGCTCGGCTTATCAAGCTGATACCGGTGTGGAAAGAACCAAGTTTGGGAAAATGAGGAAAGCATTGAAATTAGCTGCATTGAGTGCTGGGATTTTTTCCTAGTTAGTTAATTAGGAGTAAGGTAAAATGTTTTATTCACGCTATGGGAATTTTGGCAGTTGCTTTGGGAGCTGAAAATACTGTAAAATCTTCTGTCTCCCTCTTCCAATCTCACTCTCACAGTCATGTTCTCACATACTACATTTATTTAACATACTGGTCAAACTGGTACTTGGTCAAATTGGTTCTTTGGTCAAACGCGAAACGTTTCATTTGTCACATTGAAAGACCAGATGGTCAGACTGATTTCCTTACGGGGCTATCATGACACAACTGGTAACATAAAACAGACCTCCAGAATACAGTGGGTGTTTCAGATGAGTAGTCATAGTCACATTTAGTGTTAAAAAGGCTAGGACCCGAGCATAGGACATGCTAGGGAATGAGGCAGAGTGAAATAATAAATCCAGTTAAATGCTGAGGCAGGATGCTAAAAAGAAAGTCGAAGCAAAAGGGTTAGCTAACAGAAGTAAGTCCAACCTAGAAAATACAAGCTCAAAAAGAAAACCAAAACTCCCACTCAAACCAAAAAGGGGTCAGAAACTCAAAGAGCTGAGGAGCGAGGAAACGCACACAAAATTTCTGAACTAATGGAGAAATGAGAGACAGCTGAAACTGAGGATGGGAGGAGCAAACTATCACATATGGAAAAAATAGAAGAGCAGAAAGGGCTCAGTATCTCCAGCAGCTTATGTTTTTCACTGCGATGCATCCATTGTATTTACATTTGAGTTTTGGTGAAATGATTCATTTGACACATAGTCACACTGTTTTGTTGCTACTTCTCTCATATCTTCCAAGCTGAACATTGCAGGGCAAAACCATTTAGTCTGTCTCCTCAAAGGTATTATCTCCATTTTTTTATTCAAAGCTTAAATTATAACATTTCCTGAGCTATAAAAGTAAGGGATAGTATTTTGCTGGGTGTGCCTTTATTCCAGTGTCACAGGAAACAAGCTTTGTTCAATTGTTAATCAAAGCAGTTTAATCTTCTTATTCTCCCTATCTGCAGAAAGTCTGTTCCTAAACCCCTTTAATTCTACCGCCGTGGACAGCCGCGGACAGTGCCAGCTGATCTGAATACAGACTTTTCTTTTGTACTGTCAGCGCGGCTTTTCAAGCAGAGCAGCGACATCTCAACCTCTCTGCTCGATCATGCCTACTGCCCTCCACAGTGAGTAATAGAGGGTGTGTGTGCATGAACATTTGTTTTGTGCATTTAAATGATAGCGCAGAATGAAGGAGACAAGTGTTAAACAGCTTATGTCAAAGCAAATGTTCTGTTGGTTTCATCTTGTTGGGGGGCTTTCATCTTCGATCACCTCCAGCAGTGTGTGTATATATATATGTGTGTTGATTTGACTTGGCTAGATTGGCATGGCACTCGGGGCTCATTTTAATTAGAGGAGAATTGTGAGGTTTAGACAAGTTGGATTAAACTGACTGGACTCATCTGAACTGATTCTAATACAACAGGACTGGATAGAATTGAATCAGTTTCAAGGATGTTTGTATTCATCCGACATTCCTTGTGGCTCTTTTCGTGCAAATGCTCAACCACGGTATAGCTAAATAGCTTAAATGTTTTGATGTTGGCTGCCCTGCTCCTCTTCCTCATTATTCTTCCTCTTTCCCTCTTGTGTGTGTGTATATACGTGTGTGTATGAACGAACCACCAAACAATGTTTGTACCTGTGAGTATTGACTGAGGATTTTTTTTTTTCTTTTTTGCCTTTTAAACTATGGTAAAAATCTGTTTGAACAGAAGAGGAAAATATGGGACTTATGCTTTCGGGCGTGGTGCAAAGCAGAAAATGTTCTGGTGTTTTTTGTGTGCTGGATTGACTGAACAAATGATTCAGCTCAACCTTGGCAGAGATTTTGGATAAAAAGCGAAAGCAGTGTTTCACTGCCGTTGTTATGTGTGATGAGGTTTTACTGTCCAGTCCAAACAACACCATGTTCTGTGGTCTCTGTCTTAAGTATTTATTCTTGTGCGTTGGTTTGTAATCATTGTTCTCTGATTATGCCACTGACACGCATGGTTTGACATGGTGTTTTCTTTGTCATCGTATTTAGTTTCTCTCTGTACTTTCAACAATGCAGACTGGAAATGAGAGTCCCACGTTGGAGCTAAAGAATGCTGAACAACAGTTGTTTTTACGGAAATAACAGCAGCAAAGAAAATAGACAAGATGTCTGAGTAGAAGAAGGGAGACATGAATTAGGAAATATATGTCAGAATGTCAGACCAATCACAGTTGGGGTCTGTATCACAACGGCATGTCATTCTTATGTCAGACTATGGCATAGGTCCAATGCAGAAGTATGAAATTTACTATAATCTAATTAACACTGATCACCCACAGCATTGACCATCTTGTGACAATCCAATGTTCTGCTGCGAAACTTTTGGACCTGGCATTTGTGTGGATGTTACTTAGACATGTACCACCCACATAGACCAGACCAGGCACCCCCCACCCCATAACAATGACACTCCTTGATGGCAGCACCTATCCCCAGCAGGATGCAGCCTGATTCAGGCACACACACAAAAACGCTTTAGGAACAACTAAAAAAAAACATGAAAAATAGCACAAGGTGTTGACCTGGCCTCCAAATTCACCAGATCCCAAACTGATCAAGTATCTGTGGGATGCACTAGAACAAGATTGATCCACAGGGGCCCCACAGGACACCCTCAGAAAGCCCATGTCCCGTGTTTGTATTGGGGGAACAAGGGAGATATATACAACATTAGGAAGGAGGTCATGATGTTATACCTGGTCGGTATATTTTATAAAGCTCAGTTCTGCCAGAGAAGCTCTGATAAAACAATTGTTTACAATCTGATTACAACCAAACAGCAGACAAGCTATTGATTGGCTGGTAATAGAAGGCTTATATTTATCAACTGAAGAACCAGATAGTCAAAGAACCTGCTCTGGGTGATTCACCTTCTTCTTTTGGTTTTCTGTTGCTTTATTCCTTCTTTTGTGAGGATAGCTCTTATTTTGCCTACATTTTGCAAGCATCACGTTATAAATTTTGAGCACTGAGACTGCCATGTTTCAGAAACCACACGTTCAAGTAGTGTGAGGTTCACCGTTGTGTCTAAAGAAACGGTTCTGTCTTTTTCCCTTGAAAGGAAAAAACAACTTTCATGAAACATTCCTTTTAAAAGGAAAGACTGCACAGCTACATCCTGGCTATGTTTCCACTGCAGTTTCAATAGTTCTGCTTTGCTATTCACCACACAGTCACAGCGGACATGATCATCTGAAAGAGCGGTTTATGAAACTAGAATGGCAAATGGTTGTTTGACTTTTTGAGTTATACTTTCCTTTGAACTGCGCCAGAGAATAATGATCCCTGAGGATCGCCCCTCCGCACACAATGTAAAATGAACACACAAACACTTCAACACCAACTTCTTCACAGAGTTGAGCAGCGGTCGCAGCCTGCTGGAGATGAACATGGCATATCTAATTCAATTACATGTCCCCGTAATGAAATGAGGATCACACAAAACACGCGCATGCACATACATAATCAATCACACGTACACAGCCCGCGACTAAGAGCAGCCTCACACACGCTGTCTCCTGAGAACTCTGCCAGACAAATACAAACAAACTGCTACACATGCAAAACAAGATGAGATTCATTTCCAATTACTGGCCTTATTAAAAATAAAAAGGATGGAGCAGAACTCTTGCATGTTTTGAGCTCTAATTGACAGTGATAGTGAACAGATATATATATGCAAATATAGATTATATATAATTTGTAAATTGTAACTTACTTTAACAAAAGGCTGGCAAGCTTGATCATGAGAAAACAAACACAAATCATCCCTCTTCCTGTTCTCAAATTATATGCATTACACATCCCATATAGCTTAGCTGCTATTAGCCAGATGTAAGGCCCCAGTGAGAAGCTTATTTGCATGTTGCAAACTGGTATTTATCTAAGTGTGAAAATTTAAACAAATTCATGTGAAATGGCTGTTTTACTATTTGGTCTTGGTAAACTCAAAACTGAAGAAGTGTAGCTTTTTAATGAGCCTTGTGTTCAGTGCCGTTAACGTCCAAACCAGATGTGACTCTTGTGTTAAGTGAAGCGTGTCTCTAGCTGTGAATCAGATAGATGCATAAATACATACAATAGACTCCTGATGGTCTGAGTTCAGATAGCTGACAGTTCTTGTGTTTTTCCATTCACTGAATGATTGCTTGTCATTATTTCAAATGCCAGATGCCTGCTGTGCAGAGGCTGCAAATGATTGACGGCTGCCGTCTTTATGTCAGAAACGCCCTTGCCAATGTATTTGGCCTGTTAACAATATTTCTAGTCATTTTACAAATCCTGTCATCTGTGTCGACTTAGTCCGATCTCTGGAGAGCATAACAAAAGTTATATTTTCTCCAAATTTTGTTGCCCCATTCATCTCATTTAGTTTGGAGCAACGTAGCATCATCTCTTAGAGTCACAAGCAAGACTATAATATCCAAAATGAGACTATAATTCAGTTGATGTGAACTTAATCGTACAGTTTTTAATCTATTTTCACTTAACAAACTGCCAATGCATAACCCTACCCAGATAGCTAATTACAGCAGGTATTCCTGTTCTGTGCATTAGATTGACATTGTTTGAATTCAACAAAAAATGGGTTTACATGTATGTTAGCCAGCAAGCATTTCATTTTTTTCACTGCTTTGGCCAGAAGAAACTATTAAAACTGAACTAAACTGAGTGAATTGTGTTACCTTGCATGTCTGCTTACATACATGTGTGTCCTATATTATGAAGTGAGGACCTACAGGACCATGTGTTACATGTCCTTCTTGAGAGAAAGGGCTGAAGTGAAAGTCTCTTCAGATAAAATGCACGTAAAAGCTGTAAGCTTTTAAAACCCCTCTTGAAGATGAGGGCAATAAAAAGAGGAAAATAACCCCTTTTTTTGCACACATAGACATGTGGAACACAGCACAAACACACACGCAAGCCCATATTTATTTGTGGGGTTTGTTAGTGAGGTTATTGGCTCTTTGATCCTTAATGGTGTAGAAATGGTCCATCTGTTGCCTTATAATCCCTGTGAGTCCATGTGCGGCTGCCTCCCTCAACCTCTCTCTTTCAGTTCCTTTCCACCCATCTTGTTTTTCGTCTCTCTCATTCATTCACAGTCACACACCATTGTCCTCTCTTTCTCTCAACAGAGGTCATTGTCATGCCGCTCATGATAGGATGTGTTTGTGCCACTGGTCAGTTCATCCCCATTAACCGCGATCCAAAATTTGCTGTCTTTCCACCCTGGCCCCACATCATGAACAAAGCTATTGCAGCCCCACATTTCTTCTTCCATCTGCATATGATTGCTTGGATCAAGAAACGTTTGTCTTTATCCAGGTCTGTCTGCATGTTAATATTTGTCTGGCTGGAGGGTATAAAACAGTTCAGATGTATGTGTGAAAACTACATGGTCACTCATTGGTGTCTGGCTCAACTGTTAACTGGTAACACTGCAGGAAAGAGGCTGTACAGCCATAAAAAAAAATAAAAAGAAGAAGAAGAAGGCTCATGCAGTCGCATCAGAGAGTAGTCACACCCCTTCCCTCTTTGCACATATGCAGTCTGGCTGGATGACAAACTATATGAAGACTACTCATGGTTTCAAACATGCTCCATTGCACTGATCATCTCAAAGGTCAATGGATAGTTCCTTGGACTTAAATGCTTTTGTCCTGACATGTTGTGAATTGTATGACCTACACATACAGCATGTCTCCACATCTAAATTTGGTCAAGTCCTTTCAGTTTCTAGTAATGCTCTAGACACATCTCCATAATAACACAAAGAAGACGCATATAACCACAAATGAGATGCACAGAAGAGTCTGAATACTTTAGTATGTGTGCTACTTAGCAGTAGAAAATCCCATTTCAAACAACAGACAAAATAGTTCATCATACAAGAAGAAACCCGCAAACAAAAAGGCTTTTCTGGTTTTGGATTTGGCCTTGATCCAGATCCCCCCATGTAACCTTGCGACTGTCCCATGTGGTGATCTGTGTGTGTATTAGTGTATGGCAGTCTGGCAGTTAATAACCTCATGTGTGTGATTTTACATTTAACTAGTCATTTAGCAATTGCCCTTGTATCCCTTTTACTCATTAGATTTGGCACTGGGATGGCATTGAGCGTGGTTAGTCGTGTGTGTGTTGTGTATGTGTGTATCCTTTCTGTGTCCTGTGTGTGAGGTTAGTGGCCATGGGAGAATTGTTTTCCACAGCAGCTGGGTTGGAAAATCATAGTTTGTTTGCAGTTCTGAATGCATTATGGCTGTTTCTACCGGTCTTTAGCTCAGGGCAAAACAAGTTGCTAATGGCAACGGGCAGACAACAGACTGATAAAACCTGCATGCTATGCAGTTTAATCCTTCCATGCCGTTTTACTGTTCAGATTACTATACATGTGCATTTGTATTTTAAAAAAAAAATCTATATGACAACAGTATCTCTATAGATATAGATATTCATGTTGATACTGATACTTACAGTAAACGCGGTGTACAGAGAATCTGAACAGACTATTTTCCTCTCACATGCCAACTGTCTCATCCACCCACCAAAGCCAACTGCCTGACATACTGTATACAACACATACAGTACACGCAGTATGTGACCGTGCAGTATACTGCATCATCCACTGTTCTTTAACTAATAAATACACTGTATATATTGTGTTTGGAGTTTTTCTTCTTTTCTTTTAATTTAGAAAAATGTAAACTCCACTTTAATTAGATGCATCATCATTTGTACGTGGATGTCTCCCTTTAATTGCCTTGCTACTGTTTAGTAAGTTAAATTTTAGTAAGTTATATTTGAATGAGAAAGTATAGCATTTTTAAAAGGGTGTTGAATGAGTTGTAAAACATTTTCACACATGGCTTGGTTGCATCTATACCAACATCTGGAAGTGACTGTAGCCTGGCACACATGTAACACCAGAGTCTACAGTCATGCTCGAGGCATTGTCAGGGCTGATGAGAATGTTTTTCATTCTTTTCTCATTGAAGAAACTATTCGGAAAACTGATGGAGGAACCAGAATTAAACCTGAATGAAAACTAAGAAAAGATTCAGGACGTACCAGATTTTCTATCAAGCTGTGAAAACCTTTGCATTTTCAAAGCTGGAAAAGTCATCCATGGAGGATCACCTCGGATTCATCCAATGTGGACCATGAATGCTCAAAATGGTGTAACAGTTCATCTATTTTTTTGAAGATATATCAGTCTGGACCAAAGCAGTGTTCCACAGGCCACCATTGCCTCCACTGTTCAATGTTTCAAACTCTTTACAGATCACTTTGCATTGCTCCTTAACTCCAGAGCTCTCCCTAGATGTGATCAGTTGCAGTAGTTGTTCACTAAGAAAGATTTGTGGTGTCTGTTTGGTGTTTCCACTATGCTTTACCGTGTCCTGCTTACTTCGACTTCTTTAAAATCCCCTACGACTTTTACCAAACCCAGACGAGCTCGTCTGGATTTGTATCCACCTGGGTTTTTATATGCTGGTTCATGGAGCAATAAATAACGCCACAGACAGAACTAAAAAGGGAAGCAAGGACACAAATGAAAGATGGTGCATCATTTGGATAGTCCACAAGCTAGTGCTCCCCTTTCGTGTCTGTGAAGTGTATTGTTGGTTGGGATAAGTGGTATAATATTCTTCCCAAATGTATGCTGAATGGCAGAGCAAACTGTTGCCGCAAGAAAGAGGTCCTTGGTCTTTGGGCCTTAAAACCTTCTTCGATCGAGAAACTCTCTTTTAAATCCCCTATTAAATCCTTTTGTTTACCTCCGTGTATCTATAGTATACTGTGAAATTTGGCTGATAAAATATCATAAAGGATTCCCACAGACCATACAATGTATTCCTCCCGTAGTCTATGTGGAACTGGGTCTGTTTCGGCTGGCCACGCTGAAGACTCTGTTGTTGTACATTAAGTACTGTTGGTCCGTGCCTCTCATTCCTAGCTCCCATGGAGAAGCTCTGAGAGTGACATGGAACATTAACACCTCCGTTGCAGTGTTGTTCCCACACATCACTCAGCAGTGTGAAACCAGATGGATAGCTTCTCATTGGGAGAGTACTGCTGTTTATTTTATTTATTCATTTATTGCTTCTGTTCCTGATGAACATTAGTTATTCAGCCTCAGAGGTGAGGAGAGTAAAATAACAATAAATGTGCTACTCACAATTATTTGCATTTGAACAAACCCTTCTTCATGTGCGTGGCAGACACTCACGGCTGTATCACTTATAGATGTTTGAGAGGCAATCAATGCAAATCATCGTATATAGTGGTTAAGATATAAAAACAGCACTGGGGAGGTATTGATTGGCTCAACGGGCTTCTCTTTCCTCCTCCCCTTCCTCCTTCTCCATGTCTTGGTTCAGACCTCTGCCACCGCTGTTCTTTTATCAGTTCCTCTTACAAACAGATGGATTGGATTTAACCTCTGCAGTATATCTTCTGACACCCCGCCAATGAATCTCAATCACTGAAGTGGCACCACAGAATTGCAGATTTCTGGCTCAGAGTTGCACAAAAGTCACATTTTCACAACACGAATTTACATAACTGAAGAGATTTAACTCCCTCTCCCATCGATCAGCTGGCTTGACTCAGAGCTTTCGCCTCCATTGCCTGTAGTAACACGAACCTGCTCATTCTGTAACACTCAAGCACGTGGATTGGCTGCTGCAACTCCTGTTGGTTGGTAGGTTTGAAACAGAAAGTAAAAAAATAAAATATACTCAGTGAGTAGACTTCACTCCAGCCCTCTTGCTGGGTTTAAATTGAGCTTCCTAATGGAACAGTATGTAAGATTGTGGCCAAAACTGGCCAAAACTGGTACTGCAATCACTTTCAAAATACTGTAGAACGGTGTATCCCCTCCAACCTCCCCCCTGACTC
>JASGAT010329594.1:0-23336 GCA_030220025.1 Chelon auratus | reverse complement strand
GATGATGACGACGACGACAATGAAGATGATGAGGAAGAGGAGGAGGAGGAGGAGGAGGATGATGAAAATGAAGAAAGTGAAGAAGAGGATGGATCTGTGGAAGAGGATAATGACAACTGTGTGGCTACAGTCAAGGCCAACACTGAGTTTGAAGATGCACAAAAACCTAATGGTGCCCTTAAGATTGTTGACAGCGCTGATACTCAAAGCATACTTAGAGATGCCTCAGAAAAAGACAAAACAGAGACTCCAAAAACTGATCTCACCTCCCCAGCTGGAACATCAAATTCTGCAATGGCAGCAACCTTAAACGTAGAGGGGGATTGTGTCGTGTCAGCCATTAGGGTTGAATCAAAATTTTCGGATGAAGATGATAGCCTTGGGAAGGAGAGTTTAAAGTCTTTAGATCGAAACATACTTTCAAACCAAGGTTCAACGGGATGCCTCACACCTTCCAAGCATTGTCCGGACAATCATTCACCTAGCAAGATTAAGAAGGAAGAGTTTGAGAAAGAAAGAGATGATGATGATCCCTGGAATGACAGTGATGAAGAGGAGGATAATCAAACAGGGAAATTTATTCCCAGCAGTTTGCTTGCTAATCAAAGCAATGTGTTATCTGAGGTTGGTATTGGACATACTGACAGTCTGTCTGACAATAAAGATGGTGGATGTGACAAAAAAGAAGAGAAACGCAGGTCCTCATGGGGCTCTTCATTAGAGGACAGTGACACTGATATACCCAGAGATAATGAGAAAAACAGTGGGGCTGCTGATCATAAAAGCGATGCTCAGGCACCAGATCTGCTGCCAGAAGCAACATCATTGCATTCAAAAACCACATTACCGACACCAAATGAAGACCCCCAAGACACCTCATGGGATTCTTCATCACCAGTGGCACCATCTCCGAGAAGTGTCTCACCTGAGCAAGTTATAGACGAGCATAAATCATTTTTAGAACTATGTTCAACAAGCTCTCCTCTGACCAAAAACAGACCTGGTAGAGAAACTGTAGAAGATTCTGATTGGGATTCTTCTGAAAATAATGTCCAAAATGATGCAAGCCCTATCACTAAATATGAAGTTGTTTCATCAGTCACAACAGCAAATCAGGCTGGACAGCACCATGAACCCTCTGGCGAAGAAGATAAAGAAAGTATTGAAAGCAACTCAAATGACCCTTCCACTGCAGTGTCACCAGTACCTGAGGATGAAAACGCAACCAGAAACCAAATATTAGACAAAGAAGATGATGATGATGAATCTGTTGGGTCGTTACATGAGAAAGGACAGTCAGACTCAGGCGAAGAAAAAGATAATAGTTGGGATGATGAAGACGAAAGTGATGAGTCAGTAAAGCAGAAAGCTATGAACATGAAGGATGATGAAGTTGAAAACTTTGATGGTAAGAAGGAGGCGGAAGAAGTTCAAATAGATAGCACTGAGAAAGATGAAGACGACGAAGTTGTTCCTCAGTCTTTTATGGATGAAAATGATGAGCCTGTAGAGGATATCAAGACGGAGAAAGAAAAGCTTGTTGGTATAAAGAAACGGAGTCCCAGCAAAGATGATGAGTCCAGCGTGGACTCCGACAGCAAGGATGAAAAGCTGCAGTATGATTTCACCAGCGCCAAAGTAAAAATGACAGATGTGGGAGAGGATTCTGATGACTTGTGTCAAAGTGACAAATCAGATGATGAACAAAATGCTAGATTAACTGCCTATGCCCCACTTGAAAATACAAGTTTCACTTTTACCCAAACAAGACTGCTATCAGATGAAGAACCAATAAGGGAAAAGATGTTTTCAAGCCCATCCACCAAAGATGATGCCACTGCTGGTCAACCAAATGATTCAGATGGTTCTGATGAAGTGTTACCTCAGACTGATATTGATGATGTTGACATAGACTCACCTGATGAGGCAGAGAACCCAGGCATGAGAGGGCCAGAGCTCAGAGACACTGAACAGCTTGTCATTCAGGTAAAACCAGAACCTTGTTAGCTGTAGTGTAAGAGTTTCTGTAATGTAGTGAAGCTACTCATAGCATAGATCTTTGATAGCCTGGCCAAGACCTTCATCATCATCCCTTGCCTACTGGTTTGTAGTTCATTGGATTTGGCTTGTGGACACATGTACTCAGTAAAATAAGTATTACAGTACGTGATTATGATATATTTTTGTTTTTTATATACAGAAAGAAGATTCCACAGAAGATGAGGATGACCATGACAAAGAGGAAGACCGAGATGAGGAGGACGACGAAGGAGACATATCAGATGAGAGTGATCAACCTGAAGAGATAAGACGATCCCTTGATGCCGTTTCATCTGTCCCTGAGACAGATGTCTCTAAAGATAAGGAAAGAGGTAAAGGACAGTTCCTTCTTGTGATGTTTATCACAGAAATATACATTCACTTGCCAGTTCATTAAGTACACTAGTGAAATTAATGGATTTTAACAGTAGTATCTGAGGTTCACATATCCTCAGCAAACTGACAGTTACTGGCATTTAATTTAAAGTCAATGAAGAAAATATGAACAGATGACAGTCTCACTGTTAAGGTTAATGATTGTGCCCCCTGCTGGAGTGATATTGGCACAACAACCATTATGTGATTTGAATCAACTCTGGATATGACGACATTTCCAATAGTATTAATAGGTGCTGTGTTATTTTTGGTGTTGACTGAATGTGCATTAAACTGATGGTCTAATGGCACATCGATGTGTCTTAATAGTTTCCTACTCACATTACTCTGTACAACTACATAGTAAATTGAGCCGTCACATGTTGTAGAAGAAGAAGACAATCTAATTAATTTTTCTTCCCATATGAGAACACTTTCATTAAATGTAGGATATATACATTATCATCCAAATATCGTCAGGTTTATAAGGGTGCAATAATCTAGAAGTCTTTTGAATCATAATTTTGCAACCTTACTTATAATCAGAATAAATTGAGCTACAACGTTAGCTCCTGGAAGTTACATTTTTCCTGTTAATGTTATCTAAGACATCCCTTATTAAGCTGCAGCCTTCTGCTGTTCAAGTACTGCATATCACGTTAATCGGTGTACATCTTTTTCTGCCTGGGAAGATTTCTTGTCTGAACTGGGCCTGGAGAAGGGTGAGGAAGAGCAGGATTCATTGGACTCCGAGGTACACAAAGACACATTTTGGAACACCATGCAGGTGGGATCAGCTATTTTCCATACAACTCTCAGAGACGTGCTTCTCTCTTTCAGTCCCACTCCGAAAAATCCACGATGTCCACTGCCGAAAAAAAAGAAGATATTAAAGAAAGTAAGCCTAATTCAAAAATTCCTATGTTTTTTAAAGCAGCCTAATCATTCCAGGCACCATTTCATGCTGTAAACACAAAGTGAGTGATTTAATAACCCCGGAAAACTGTACTTAAGTGCATGCATTAATTTTGTTCATGAGTAATGGTTCAAGCTGTCAAAACATGACCCAGAATGTACAGTTCCACCTAATTTCACAGCCTTTCCAACAATTTGTTACATCTCTTTTGTAGACTTGTTTTATACTCCCTCTTTTTTAAGAGGGGAAGGATGCGATAGGATGGCAGTGCTAGAGCCTCGGAGGAGTGTAGGCAGGCCAAGAGGCAGCAGGGGAGAGGGTATGAATGTCTTGACTCGTGGGTTTGAGGAACAGCATGTTAACCATACGGGAGGCCTGATCATCACTTCATGGTCACCATAAGAGAGTGCATGCAGCATACACTATTCCATCCTGCCTGCTCAAACCCCATTTGTCCCATTTGGAACTTAAAGGGAGAGTTCACCAGTAAATCAAATATAAATCTATATAAATCTGATATGTAGTGCTTTTTATCCACCTAGTTTTTCTGGAAGATATTTTCCTTTTCTGTTGCTCAAAGCACCAAAATGCATTTAAAAAAGCAATGTCTATTTCCGGAATAATGGCCCCTTTACTCAAGAAAATTCACAAAGCTTATTGAGCAGTTTCACGTACGAATGGTTTTCTTTCTACCTGAGAACATTCATATTACTGTTCAGAAGGAAGCATGTGTCTCCCCTGATGAGAAACAGTCATTGCCAGCTGCCCTGGGTTAGCCTCAGTGGTAGCACCATCTGTTGCAATCTGTCTACTCAGGTTCAAATAAGTACAGCTGAGAAGGATAGGTAAGTCTGCAAGTCTTCCTTGTACTTCTTTGTAAGTCTTCTAACTGATACTGCTGGCTCACCCAGCACCACAGATGAAGCTAACTTTACAGCTTTACCGCAATCTTGTTTACATCTTGTCATGAACCTTACCCTCTGGGCATGGGTAGACGAATGCTTCATTCTGTGCAGTGATTCAGTTGGGTGTGGTTAGGCAGATATAAAGTAGTTCCTACAGGAAGCTGCTCTGAAGTCTGGCAGTTCTAACAGGTTTGTTTTGAGTAACCAGGTAATGATCTCTCATTTCTATGACCGACATCTCCAGACTGCAACTCACACAAACGAAACAATCTAGATGAATTAATAGCACTACAGCCTAGAATAAAAACACGGATATTTGATTTTAGAGTGAACTATCTCTTGAAACAACTACAGGTTCTACTTAGCTTGCTTGTTTTTAAAAGGTTTTGGTTCAGAAAAAAATCATCTTGGCTGATGCTGAACATGAGTTACAGTAAGATGTGTACAGGGAACCTGAATTTATTTCTGATGCCTAAGCATGTACAATATGTTTAAGTAAATTAACCATATGCTCATTTGCATGGGAATGCTTTTCACAGTGTTCTGGCAAACTCATCCAGCGGCATCAAAATGTAATTTTTTTTCCCCCTGCAAAACACCTTTTGCATAACAAGCATGTCTCGTCTCTTTCAGTTGGAAACAACAGTAATGATGATAATGGAGATAACCATGATGATAAAGGTGACACTATACAGAAAGAGGTAGGTTCAGCCACTTATGCCATAGAAGATTAAATTAACTGTGATGTGTTGGACTCAAATGGCAATGTGTTTTTACTAGACCGAGAAAGTGAAATGGGAACCACTTAGTGTTTTGAGCAAACTTGAAGGGGATGTTGACCAAAAGACAGGTAAACAGAATAAAACTAAATAAGTTTATTTGAAGAAGACCTGTTTGTATTCAACATCGTGCTTTGTTTTGCTTTAACAGACTTAATGGAAGAGCTTGGTCTGGGTGATGTTGATGATCTTGAAGGTAAGATGAAATAATGGATTCTCCACTTTTAATATCTTCTGTCTCACCTACCTACCTACCTACCACAATCAATTGTCTGATATGTACAGAACAGCATCCAATATCCATGTTGTAAAGGCTTTCATTTCAGTACTGGTTTATCTGGCTGTACCTGTAGTTACTGGTGGTAATATCAAATGTGGTTTAACACAAGAGGTCACAGAATTTTAAAGCCCCATTCACATATAAAGCATATAAATCCCATTGTCTTGTAGCTGACAGTTTGTCACTAGTTGCCATTCTGGTTGCCTAAGTAACCCTGTTGTGTGTTTCTGAATGAATCAAGCACAACTTAAATATATTGCTAGAGTATGGATGGATCTAGCCTGCTATCAGCATGGTGAATTTAGTGGTAGGAACTAAACTCATGAATGGTGTTTCCTTGCTGTAATTGTTTGGGGAACTTTGTGCTTGTGTCATATGTTAATCAACAGTATCAGGCACTCCTATTGGCCATCGCCTCAATCGTGTCGCCTTAAAGTTAGAGCTTGCTGAATTTCATGAACACTTCATGGTCTCTTGTAGCCTCAACATTGCTAGTTGCTCTCCGTGTGTATGTACCTTAACAAGAACACTGTGGCAGAACCTTTTCATCACTTACTCCCTATAAGTTGTCTTGTTTTGTAGACATACTTGATTAACTATAGCTGTGCCAAGGTCACTGACAAAACATGTCCATGTCTACTTTAAAATAAATGTCAACTCTCGTTTGCCAGTTATTAATGTGACGCTGCAGCAGGAGGACATGTTCCTTTTTATTAGCATCTTGGAACACATTGGTTAACACTTCATTAGGATTTAGCAGTCTGCATTTATATCCAGATATCCAAAAAGATTACATTAGCAGTAACATAGCACAGAACTTCCTATGAGAAAGTCCCACAGACACACAATTTTTCGAAATGCAAATCAATTAAAATTGCAATACTTTCAACACTGCGTCATAGACTCGGGCACAATTGTGTTACATCATTTGGCGATGGTTTCCCACTTAACATACTTCTCTTTAATGATTTGAAGACTGGCAACATTGAAGTTCCTATAAGCCACTGTATTTTGTCACTTTTGATTAAAGCCATCCTTTCTGCAGGCAATGCTGACTTTTCTATCTCTTGTTTATTTCTGTTATAACTATTTGAAGCTCAAAAAGCAGGTCAGTAAGGATACACAGCTGAGCTGATAAGTAGAACTGTATAAACTGATAGCTGCAGTATCTCCTTTGAGACCTCACTTTATAGAGTACAGTAGTGTAGCACCCTATCCAGATATTTTCCATTGCCTTGCATGAATGTCTTCTTTTATGTAGTTGTATATATGTGAAGGTGAAGGGGTTATCCTAGTGTAAACTCACCATATACCCTCAGCAACATCAGTGTCTTATTTTGTTCACTCACCTAAAGCTTCTTGTGTTAATGGCCCAGATGCATCAGACTGGGACTCAGCCAGTACTGCCAGTAAGAGAACCCTGCCTGGCCGCAGAATGGCCTCCCCTGGGCTTGAGGAGTTCCCAGAATGCTCCACTTCACCTGTTAAGGTGCAAGCAGAAGACACAACTCCCTCTGCACCGCTGACACCTGAGAGGAGCTCTGAAGAGAAACAGCCCATCACTCCCTCTCAAAATGTTCCCCAACCTCAGCCTCGTGCGAGGAAGATGGTGTTTCAGAAACCAGAGAGTGAGGAAGGTAAAGTGAATAAAAACCTTCCGTAGCCTTTCTTATTTTTTCAGGATATGTGCATTGAAAGGCCCCTTCTTGACGTTACTTTCTTTGATTTGTTCTTATGCAGAATCAGATTGGGAATCAGACAAGATAAGTTCATCTTCTAGCAAAATAACTAAAACTGACAATCATCTGCAGAATGCAGCTGAGCCTCTGGCGACAGTTGGTCCAGGTAAAGCAAACTGGTCTTTTTTAGCAGGTCTTTTCTGTGTGCACCTGTCATATGCTCTGGTTTAATGACTCTCTTTCCCCCTCTCAGGTTCCCCTGAGCTTTCGCCATTGACAAGAGACGGTGAAAATTGCACAAAGTTTGAAGAGCATCAGGACAAGGTGAGAAAATATCCTCCCTGTTTACAAAGTCTACGATTTATTTTTGTGTCCAACACAACATAGACCCTCATACTTTCCCAATAATAGGCAAATTAAAGTTCACAATTAACTCATGTTATTGTGAAAATGTGCATATATATTTATGACATTGCAAGTCCCTCGAACCTACACTGTCCCATGTCAAGAGAGTAACATGCAAAAATGCATTATACCAAATTTTGGAAGATGTAGACAAAATCATACTTGTCTTTGCATTGGATTGGGCTACATTTGCACTACAGAAAATTTGTACAACATATTTCTGTGGGACGAAGTAAGTGTTATCATATCAAAGACAGCATTCTTGTAAATACTGCACATATATATGTTCTTGATTCTCAAAATTCCAAAGAGAAGTCATATGGGAATGTGTTAAAATGCCTCCATTTTATTTCAGTATTATGTCAAAACCTGGTTTTTGCATTTTTGTCTTGTTTGTTCTGTTTTTCCTCGTCCACCCACACCATCAAAGGAGAAAGATGATGCAGTAGATAGATGTGAGTCAGATCTATATAACTCTGGCCTTGTGAGCTCTGACAGAAGAAGAAATGATGACTTTAGAGATCAGTGCAGTCCTGAGCAAACAGTTGACAAGTGTGCTGACGTCCCATGGGAGAAACGTTACGAGAAGCTCTGGGTAGAGGTGGAGAAAAGGGAGGTGAAATCTACCTTCAAGAATGTTGCTGGTGAATTAAAAGAGCGGTTTGGAGAGCTGTTTGATTCAAGATGTGCTGCAGAAAATGTCACTGAAGAACAGGCCACAACTGGAACCACCTCTGCAGACGACGACTCAAGTGATGATGAAGAAGAAGAAGAAGAAGAAGAAGGGGAAATCATTATCCGCCCTACAGCCAGGGCAAGGAGTACTGTTCTTCTCACCATACCTGAGCAGAGAGAGTCCGGACTGGAAGACTCTGCTACCGAGTCAACTGACAACTCCCTTTGTGAGGACAGGATGCAAGACTTGGAGCAGCCTGCCAGGAACGACAGCATTCGTCAAAAGTCGGATGCACTCACTAATGATGACCTGAAGTCTTCTTCACCACCACTCACCAGTATAACTCATACTACCCAAGCTTTGACCGATGGTCTTGCCTTAACCACATGTGCTGATGACCATAGTTCATTGTTAAGAGATGAGGCCAAACAACACAGGGGGCTAATCTGGAAGGACACATCAGCCGATTTAAATGCAACTGAGAAGAACAATTCAGGTTCAGAGGAAGATCTTGTGGAGTCCACTATATCTCGGCTCCCCTCTCCAAGCAGACGTTCAGCATCTGTTCCGGGTGTTTCTGATGAAGAGCTGGAAGAGGACATGGAAAGGTTTAAACTTGAGGTAGGGGTGCTGAAGGTTGTCTTCCTCCATTTGGAGAGAGACGGGGCCCAACTCCAGAAAGAGGTAGATGATGGCCGTCCTACATACTCTGTTCGAGATTGCCTCTCTTTCTCTTTTTCTCATTTCATTAATGTACTTATTTTCCTTCTTAGTTGTTTCAAAGCGTCTCAACTTGCCGTACATCATGGTCTCGTTTTTTTCCCTTCTGTTCATGTTCCATGTTATAACATTTGTTTTATTTTTACATTTCATTATCTTGTATAGCCTGGTAACACAGTGTTGGTATTTCATCATGGGGCATGTTTAAACCATGTTTCTGTCCATCACTGCATAAAGCCTGCCAAACATTGTGATTAGCCCAGCAGATCTTTGCCAGTGAAAATCAACTTCCAACAGTGCTACTCCAAATCCATAGAAATTTTGTGGCTGGGGGATGTTTGTGCTAGCTTCCAGGCTGGATCTTGATTGTTCCTTCATACGTCTATAAAGAACATGGAATTGAACATCCAAGATGCCTTAGTACTCATTTGCAGCTACAGTCTTGTGGTTTCTATAGTTGTCAACTATCTTTTATCATGCATGGACTACGCATGTATCTTTACATTGAACAAGTACTGTTGTATAGGTAATGCCTTGTGAAGGTTTTCAAATTGATAGCCTTCTTTGCCCTGAAAAGAAGTGCAGTGACGATATGTCAGTTGATGTTATTCTGTTGTTTGTTTTTTTTCCCTTTTCATGCATGCTGTGCTAGTGTGCTACTTCATATCTACACATTCAGGCATTTCTGAAAAGATTGAAAACCACCAGACTAAAACAGTTATTGAGTTATTGCCAGCCTTTTGAGTGTATGGGTGGGTGTTTCTGTTGAACAGAAAGATATGTATTATATTTCTGCATATTTTAACGCTACAAGTCACAGAACAACATCACTTAACATCCAATGTATTATCAGACAATGCAATTTACTCCAAGCAGTATCCAGTATAAACTGAGAGTAAAACTGTATGTGTGAGCTCCTAAGAAAGTAAATAATGGTTTTTCTTTTTGGGAAAAACTCTACTAGAATATTATCTTATCCAGCTTTTGGACATTCACAAATTATTTAAATCAATGAGCGCTTCATAGTTTAGTTACTTAGAATTCCACAGCAAGCACTGGAATGCATGGGATCGTGCGTCCTTTTGATTGACTGAAAATACCATGTCAAATAGAGTAACAACACTAAGGTGTTAGGTCTCCAAAGGGAGGGGTGACACTAAATTATGTATGACAAAGTGTACAAGTACCTGATCCAAAATGCATCTTAAAAGGCTGGCTCCAACCTGTTTCAGTAAGGATGAATCTCTCAGCTCCGTTTATTAAATGTTTGCCCTTGTCTTTTCAGGTTGGCAAGGAGGCGACAAAGATCACAGTGGAGGTCCAAAAGTCAAGTGCTTCCTGGGATACTAGCGGATCGGCACTGGAAGAAGGTACTGAGAAACCTGAGACCGAGTTAGGATGCCTATCACGTCAAACTGAAGCAGTTCACCAGGAGCAGCAGCCTGCAGCCGCTGAGAGGTATGCATTATCTTGCTTCTGGACATTTATAGGCCCTGACAGTTATCTTTGCCAAAAGTCATCTAGTGTTCTTACAAAGTCAAAACAATTTTCTAAACTCTTATTAGATCAGATATCATCAGACATTATATACAGTTGTCCTCTAGAGTCCACTTTATTGTACCAGTCACTTCAACAAAAAAAATCGAGTCTAAACTTTCTCTGACTGACTTCGATTAATGAGGTCCTTCAGCAATGCCTCCAAAGGCTCCAATGTGTAGATGTCACAGCTCATTGACCGTCAGGTTTATTGCTCTCCATAGCACCAACAGGGCTCCAGTACAGTTGCATCTTCCAGTCCAGCAGATCTGCAATAGCATCAAACAAGAGAAGCAAGCTGTAGAGGCGACCTTACAGCTGGAGCTGGTCAGAGGGGCCCAACACTCCAGAGCCCCTCAGACCAACACACATGTTAATGGAGACCCACTCTCTGTGTTTGACGATAGCAGTTTAAGTGAAGTGTCGGACGATGAAGGAAGGTATATATGCAGTATGCCACTTTTGTATATCAATTCACTTCTGTTACTAACAATAATAATAACATATTTTGGACTGAAAGCAAAGTTAATATATACATTCACTTGCCAGATCATTAGGTACACTAATGTTTTAATTTTGGAGTCTGTTGTTTGTAGTACCGTTGAATTGTACTGACATGTTTCCATTATTTCGACAGCCACATTTTAGTCAGTGGGCTAGGCTCCATAACAGAAACACTTTAGTGATTAATTCAATCTAGTTTAACAGCACCACCATCTTCATCTTCCAAAATGCATGGCGTGTGTGTACTTGTTTGAACGAGTGTGTAAATGTGACATTGCGACAAGCCATGTACCATTTATGCTGTTTCAACATAAACTGACAATATAGCAGTCATGAAGGCGATTTAGAGCCCGACTGGTATATCCATTTGTTATCACTACTGTACCAAATGAACTGGCCAGTGAGTGTATACTGCGTAAATACTCAGTAGAATCGTGTTGTACACAGTCAAAAAAAGTTCGTGTATGTGAATAGATTTGCTCTAGGAACTAGAAATCATGGTCACTATGCTAAAAAAAAGAGTATAAAAATTTCAATAATAATAATCTGGTTTCTCTCAATCCTTTATTACCTCATATAACGAAGAATGAGAAAGTACTTGAGTCATTAGTAATTATAAGATGTGTGTGTTTGTGCCCAAGTAATTTGTAACTAATAAACGCAGAATTCTAAAACACGGCAGCAGCAAATTATAGACCAGGACTGACAAACACTTTGCATTCAGTCCAAACAAAGCTTAATAATATTGGTGGTGGGTAATCATTCATTATAGTGAAGTTTTTTCTCTTTAATATGAAACTCCCCCCACCCTTGTAGAACAGCATGGCTAACCACTGGCTTTCAACAAATAATATTAGTATACTGCATTATACCATTATACTTCCAACAACTCTTGTGTTGTGTGTCGCAGCTCAACAACGTGCTCGTCTCTTCTTCAAATAACCTTTGTTCTTCTTCTCTGTCTTTGCTGGGCTCAGGGTGCCAACCAGTGGACAGCAGAAAAGCAAGGTAGAACACAAAGAAATGCTGCCGGTAACTGGATGGACTAAATGTTGGAGACTGAGCACATCACAAAGAATATGAATAATGTTAAGGTCATATTTTGTTTCCATATTTAGAACTCGGAAGAAGTGGAGATGGCAGAAGATTTTGATGAACTCACTCAGTCATCGGACACAGCCACGGATGACATTGACTCACCGACTTCAGGCTACCGTCACGCATCTCTCCTCATTCAGAATCTGGACTCGGCCTCTTTAGGTAGTGACTCAGCTTGTTCAGATATATAATAAATAATTCGCTCTGCTACGTTGTAATGTAACAGGATTATTGTTTGAATTTGCAAAACATGTACATTGTCCACTTTTGAAAACAAGCTCAGGTATATGTTCTACCATATTTTATTTCATAGACTCAAGAAGCATGGTGAAGTTACAAAATATTTTCCACGAATACGAGCGCTCCATCCAGAAGGCAAGGAGTCGGCATGGTTACCTGACAGACAAAGTGGGCCAGCTGGAAATGGAGAAGGTGGAGTTGAAGAGCTCTCTGGAGGAAGTCAAAGATTTAAAGTCAGTGTTGGAGCGCAACCAGCTGGAATTGCAGACTGAAGTCACAAACTTCAAGTGAGAACTTACTCCTTCTTTCAGTACCTAGAATACGAGCCATTTCTTACATTATCTTGGCCACTTGTTATTATTGTGCATCATATCTTACGTGATCTGCCTGTTTTGTGGAAATTATTGTTCATTTAAAAGAAAGTTTATGCCCGCTACTTGGTATAGATTTCAGCTGAAACAAGAACAGGAGAATCGCCGCAATGCCACCATGATGTACAACACCACCAGAGATAAGCTGAAGAGGACGGAGGAGCAGCATCAGCTAGAGGTTCAGGAGAGACAGAAGGTAGAGCTCACACTCAGGAACCTGGAGCTGGAGATGAGAATACTGGTCAACAACATCAAACAGGTACCTCCTTTTCAATTTTCTGGGCCCAAGTGTGCAGTTTACATTACACTGATAAAATCATTGTGTTATCTATTAAGATTTAACATGCAGTATGTGATTTGTACAGTAAAACATAACCTAGTGATGTTTTTGAGTTGTTTTTTGTTGTAGACTGTATATGATTGTTACATTAGTGGATCATATGTTGCCCACCTAGCTTGAAGAGGACCACAGTGAGACCCAGAGACTGCTGGCTCAGGAGCGAAGTGCACGGACCCTGCAGGAGAATCTGCTCAACAGTCATCTTCGTAAGCAGCAAGAAATAGAGGAAGAGAATAAAAGAAACATGAGCAAAAGCAATGAGGTAATTTCCACTGACTACTAATTGTTAGAACTTAAGTTAATTTAAGTTTGTCTCATTGAGGTAATCTCTTCATGTTGTTTCCTGATGTCCAAAGGCCTTATCTCAACTCACTGAAGCTAGCGACAGGGAGAGGGAGTTGCTCCAGCAGGTCGCTACCTTACAGGAGCAGCTCACCGTCCTGAGGACCGACCTTGAGCGTTCGCATGCCAACAGCAGTCTCAAAGAGAGCCACCTTCTGGAGGAGAACGAGGCCCTTAAGGAGCAGCTTGAAGATGTCCGACGAGATCTCAAACTCAACAGTGAAGCCCTTACCCAAACTGTCTACAGCAGCAACAACCAGCTGTCCACCCTAAAGTCAGAGTTGGCAGTGACAACAACCCGCCTAGAAAATGAGCGTCAGATTCGTGAAACACTGGAGGCAGAGGTCGAGTCGACTCGCACCAGGCTGGCTGGAGCTGTGAAGGAGGCCGAGCTGTGCTTGGCAGCTCACACAGACACTGAGAAAGCACTGCTCCGGGAGAAAGAGGAACACCAGCGCCTCAAAGACAGACTCACTGGTTAGTACTGGTGGGAATAATTATTATCCTTTATGACGTGTTATGCCTAGAGATATGAATGCCATGTATAACAGTACTCCAGCTTAGAAAAGACTGTTTGTATTCTACACATTATGCGTCATTTATAGAATGAGTTCTCCAGATTGAGTGGCTGATGACAGTTTTTCTGGCCTCTTTACACCTCCTTTTGTCGTTGACATTTGCTGCAGTGGCTTCTACTAAAGCCTTTTTTGTGGCATCTTTTTGTCCAGCAACATTTTTGGCTTAATGGGGATCTGGTTTGTAACCCCTTAACCTTGTTTATTGCTACAGGTGAATCAGCCAGTCAGCGTGAGGCGGTCAGCAGCCTGTCCCAGAAGCTTTCCAAAGCAGAGTCCCGTGCCAATAGCATGGAGAATGAGGTTCATCGGGTCACTATGCAACTGACAGAAAAGGGCCTACTGCTGGAGGTCCTACAGCGCGAGAAGGACCAGGCAGCTGCTCGCGTTAAGGAGCTGGAGGCAGCTCTGCATTCGGAGAGGGATCTGGTCAGCCGTGCCGGGGCACGCCAAGAGGCCACACAAGAACGACTAGCCCAAGCTCAGAGTGAGGGCATGTTACTACGGCAACAGCTAGAAGAAGCCCAGAACAAAGGTGTCGCAAAGGAACGTGCCGTGACAGATGCCCAAGAGCGCTTCAGCGACATTCTGTCCAAGCTGCGCTCTGACTGCGAAGAGAGGGTACAGCTAGTGGAGGACAGAAATAAAGAGCTGGCCTCTAGGACTGCTGATCTCCGCGATCAGATCTACAAGTTAGAGGAAGAGAAGAATGAGCGAGAGGTAAGGTTAAGTCTGCTCAGAGTAAGAAGATTATCTAACCTCCTTCTCCAGACCCACTTATAGCCTTTATACTACATGCCAGTTAAGGATCTCCTTCTATAACCAACCATCATTGGCTTTCTGTCTCCGCACAGACTAGTGTAAGGCAGCTGCAACAGGAGCTAGCAGACTCACTCAAGAAGCTATCAATGAGTGAAGCGTCTCTGGAGGTCAATACACGCTATCGCAATGACCTGGAGGAAGAGAAGGCTCGGCTCCTCAAGGACTTCGACAGGCTCAAAGGAAAGGTAAGTGCAAGAAACAGGGCCCCCTTGTGGCAGCATATTGTCTTTAAAATTAACAAAACCATTATGTCTTTATCTTCAGCTCAAATTTAACCTCATATATTCACTAAAATGAAATTTAAATCCACTGTTAACATGACGACGTTCACATGCTCTGTCTCTGTTGTGTAGCTGGAAGAAAGCGAAGATCAGTATGTGCAGGCGGAGAGGCGTATTAACGGTCTAAAAAACAGTTTGGATGAAAGGGAAAAGGAGCTCACCACTACTGCTCAGAAACTCCAGGAGGCGCTGTCTGCCTCAGCAGCTTCTCATACCACCATCAAACAGCTGGAAGAAGCTGTGCAGAGGTATGCAGAGTCACTGGCACTCAGTTAAAGATTAATCGGTTTTATTTCATTAGATACCACATAAAAAAAGACATTATGAAGTGAGTCATGTTGAATAAACAAGCCAGCATAATTATATTCTCTTCATAGAAAATGAGATCAAAACATTTTCAGCTGTTGCTCTATTGATATACAGTATATGAATGAATGTGACGTTAATGTAATGTCGCACAAGGCTGGAGATTGAGAATGCCAGACTAGAAGCTGCAGCAAAGCAACAATCCAACAAAATTGATGCTCTTCAGAAAGGTGCTCAGGAAGCTGCCATGGTGAGTATTTAAAACCAAACACACACATGCAGGACCTCTGTGTTGCCATATCTACTTTTTTGCAATTAAAAGTCGCAGTATCTCCTATGATATCAAACAACTAAACGACTTTCATTATGCAGTCACTATTATTTTCTAAGGTATGCAATCTTTTTCCAGCTATCTGACAGCTCACCTGGAGGAGGGGTTAGTATTGTGGATGTAGGCTTAGTTTCTCTGTGTGGGCTCTCTTTACAACAGTAATATAAATTGATACAGTATAAAAATAAATCAGCTGGGGCATCATGGGCTTTTAACAAAGGCTGCAAAAATATGGAGGAGGACATATCTTTGTGTCGGTTTTCTTGGTGACATAAAGATGTGTTTTCTCCCTCAAGCCTGAACTTGGTGTGTGGGGTCTTTCACTCCTTCTTGTCTGAGCCGCCTAATGCATGTTATTTCCTTCTCTTTCAACTTTCTAAAATAGTAAATAGAGAGAAATAAAAACATCTTTATTTTTATTTTTACAAAGCTTGTCTTATTTCTGTAGGTCCGGGGTCGTTTGGAGGACTTGGTTACAAACCTCCAAAGCAGTAAGATGACTTTGGAAGACCAACTCAGTAGAGAGGTTGGTGGCATTGTTTGTTTCCTCACTTTGAAAACCTTAAGGGTATATTTCTATTTCAGACTGTTTCTTATTACTGCATTCTGATTTTTACACCATACTTGTGTTCTCTCAGTTAAGTTAATCAGTAGGCTATTAATCCAAATGCCTAAAATTAGAAAATGAAAACAAGCAGGATGGTGCTTCTTTCTGATAAACCATCTTTTTCGTTTTTAGGTCCAGAAGCAAAGCATGCTGTCTCACACGGCACAGGACTCTCAGGCCTTGTGGGAGGAGGAGCTGAAGAGCCGCTCTAAGTTAGGACTGCGTCTGGCAGAGCTTGAGAAGGAGAAAGGAGAACTGAACACTCAGGTGATTATGCCGACTAATTTGTGCGCAGCCTGATGCCATGATGTTAATGATGCTAATTAAACAGTCATACGTCCATGTGATGGTTTTGGTCTGAAGATATACTGCCTGTGTTCCAGATGGACATAGAAAAGAAGAAAGCCAAGAAAATAGCAGAGCAGAAGAAGGCTGTAGACACTCGTCTGGATCAAGAGATGAAAAGAAACACAGAGCTGCAAAAAGAAATGTACAGGTGACTCCTAACATCCTCCTCCTCGCGCCTTCCTCACCTCTGGCAGTACCTCCTCCTGATATTTAGACACACCTAGGATCCAGTAGAGTGCAGTCTTTCCTGGCTTATGTGACTGTGCTGCACAAATGTGTGTATCTGGTGTAAGGATGTGGTTTTTCCATTTCTTTTAAATATAATCTTTTTAATCTATATATTTTTATCTTGTTTGATGTATTTTACTGCCGTCTGTATATCTTAAACCTTTTACGCGTTTACTGTTATTCTGACATGGACATGTGTGTGATTGTGTGTTCCAGGCTCCGCACTTTATTGAAGACTGCGAAAAAGAAACTGCGGGACCAAGATGTTGGCGGAGCAGAGTTTGTCTCTCCTATGAGCAGCCTACGGATGGACCAGGGCAGACACAGCCAGGCGGAGGGGGCATTTGGACGAATAAAAGACAAGGTTTGTCCATCTACTGCAGCACCATGGTTTTGATTAAACCCCTATCTGACATATAGCATTTTGTGGCATCTTCTCTGTGGTGAGGCTTTCAGTCCATTTTTATACCAAACGTTTCCTCTGTCTTAGGTGGATGATCTGCAGGAGCAGCTGGAGAAGGAATCATCTCGTCGCAGCCAGCTAGAGAAGGTGAATGGGGAGCTTAAGGATCAGGTGGCCTCCCTGAAGAGCTTGAGCCGCAGTCACGATCAGCTGGAGAAAAGTAAGAGGCAGTTGGAGGAGGAGGTGCTGGACCTGAGGCGGCGAATGGAGGCCGTTCAGGTGGAGCAGAGCCAAGTGGAGCAGTTCCGACGTGACGCAGAGGACAGAGCCCGGCAGGAGATTCAACAGAAGCTGGAGCAGGTCAACCTCTTCCTTCAGGTACAAAGTTACTATGTACACAATGTAAATAAAAGGATAAAAAACATAACAGAATAATTTGATTCACAGTATAAACATGGCTGATTTAGGATCATTGTGTGTGTTTTTCCTTCCAGTCCCAGGCAGCGTCCCAAGAAGCACTGGACCAGATTAAAGCCGCCAATGAATCTAACCTGCGCTCTCAGCTGGAGCAGAAGATCCGGGAGTTGGAGGGAGAGCTGGGCCGGGCCCGTACCACCCAGCAGGACAGCCTTAACCAAAGAGACTCCACTCTCACAGAGCTGGAGAGATACCGCCAACTCTACACAGAGGAGCTACGCCTGCGCAAATCCCTAGCTGCTAAACTAGACAGGTCTGAATTACATTACTGTATATTACCAGTCATTCCACAAGATACAAATCTAGTGTATTTGCATCGTATTTTAAGAGTTATAAAATCCTCTAAAGTCCTTTGAAATGTACCATCTTGTAGGCAGTGTTGATATGTTTTTGTTGTTTTCCATCCACAGGGCCAACAGCCGCCTTGGAGAAGCCAATTCCAAGTTACTCAACGAGCGCAGCAGGTCACTGATCACCAGCAACATCACAAACGGGAGTCTTGGAGGGCCCTCGCTGGACCTGGGCTCTTTGGGTTCGCCAGCAAACTATGGGGCCACACTGGGGCCCCTCAACAGGAGTCTCGGCCTGGGGATCTCCCTCCTCAGCCCTGTGACCGAGGGACACAACAGCAGGGTGGAGGACTACCTGGCCAAGGTCTGCATGAACATTTGACACTCTGTCACTCTTCAAGATCAAAAGGGAATTTTCTTTATGTGGTCCAGTTTATTTATTTTGAGCCATTTTCACTTCCATAGTGTCATGGTTGTTGTTGTTGTTGTTGTGTAACCAGTGGCGTTTGGTTCAAGCTTTTTCCATACAGGCCAGTGTGTAGTCATAACTTTAGAGATTTATCATCAGTAGATTTGGATGCATTACACTTCAAATATTTTATGTTCCAGGAAAAGGTGGTACCTACCTACAAAACTGAAGTTATTTCTTCTCTCTGATTTGATCTTTTCTTCCTCCTGCGCACCGTCTCTATCTCTAGTCTTTATAGTAATACTTACCTTCTAACCTGTCTTCTGTTTCTCACTCTTTTAGCTTCTAGCTCAAAAATCTGTCTCTCACCTCTCCTCTCTTCAGCCAGACTCATAACCAGGTGTGTAGACGTACGTAGCTCAGTGTCTGACTGGCTGCTGTTCCCTTTACCCTGCTGGTGGGCTGACATTTGTGGCTCTGTGCAGATGCAAACCTTGATGTTCAGCTCAGGGTTTGCACAATGAAAAACGGATGTTAGAAGCAAAGCTACAAAATGTCTGGCTGCGATAAATACATTTTCACTGAGCTTTCCTGATATCGCATTAAGAAAAATGCATTTTATTTTAAAAATTTTAAGTGTAATATCCTCCAAGACTACCAAGACAGTGATTTGTGAGTGTAAAATGAAAGTTATAGTTTTACTTAAGTAAAAGAACACATAGTGTCCCATTTCATTGCAGAGCTATTTCATGAATTAGGCCCCCGCTACCCTTCACAGGAACAAGCGGTTAGAGTAGATGAATGAATGAATGTTACATTAGAATGCATTTATTTTCAGTAGTGTATCTAATGAACTGGCACAGTAAGTGATACATGTGATACCAGCCTCAAACCTCCAAATGTGAAGCTTTATTTAATTTAAAAATGAATCGGTCAAACTTTTTACAGTTAATGAATGAAAGTGAAAGAAAGAAACTGTAGCTATAGAGTTAAACAGCAGCTTTAATTTCAACATGTTCATTAACACGAATAATCTATAAATATAAATAAATAGTTAACATTTACATATTGCATGTTGTGTGTGTGCGTGTGTGTATTTATACAGTATGTAAATGCAAACAAATCTGGAATAATTAGTTCTGTGATAAAAAACACCTTCCCTGTATATATTGCATGTGCAGCTTTATGTTTTTTTTACAAACATTGTCTCGTGTCTCTAATGTGGATTCATTCAGATGATCCTCAAAAAGCTTTGGTTTACATGCATCTTGTTCAAATTATCATTTGTGTAGACGTGACTTCCCGTTGACCATACTGACGCTCGTTGTGATTTAAAAGGCATCAAATATCTTTTCATACCAGACACAACACAGAACACTATAATCAAGCAGAGCTTGCATGTCTGGCATGTCCTGCTGTGTTTCACCAAATAGTCCAGATTCCCTTGCAGTGTTTTTCCACTTTTTCGTATTTTCCATGGTGTTGTGTTTGGCGGTGTGACATCGTTCTCGTGTCTTTGTTTTTTTAAATGTGTAAATACTTCCAAGTGCATATTTTTTTCAGTGTATTAGCTCAAATGTAACTGTTGCTTTCTTTCTTTTTTCCAGATGCAGAGTGAGTTGGATAGAAACATATCGAAAGAGTTAAGCAACGGTGAGTGCACTGAAGCTGGAAACCTGACACACTCTCTGCTCATCCTTACGTCTTTACTTACATATGGTAGTGTTATCTGACACGAAGTAGTAGCTTTAGATGTAGATGGTAACTCTGGTCTCTCTGCTCCTCAACCACAGCCGACCTGGATGTTGCCTCGGCCCGTATGTCACCTGTGGGCTCTGCCTCGAGAGTGGAGCTGGACCCCGTTAGCAGGGCAACGCAGCAGTACCTGGAGGTGCTGAAGAAGAACAATATGATCTGAACACATAACACAGCTCAAACTTTGTATTTTAGCCATTGAAACCTTTAAATACTGAACCAACTCTAAGGCCAACACCAAGAATCTTTGTACGTATTTATCTTCTTTTATGAAAGAAAGCTTAATAACGCACATTGCACTTAACCACTCAGGAGCAAAGGGCATGAGTCATAGATAGATATATATATATATATATATATACAAATATATTATATACTGCATTAGTGATGGGTACAGTTAGAGACAACCTCGAAAGTATTTGTTCCTTCTCACGAATTCTGTTCCTTCTGTGTTTTTGTCGTGGTTTGGATTTTTATTTGTGAATATTGCTGTTGCTAAGTTTGTATTATTTGAAAGTATTCGTACGCATCATTAATCGTTTTGCCAAGATGTTACATTTGGTACGTGCCATCAAATGGTGCAATATCTCGTCTTGGTCTTTTAGTATTGTGTGTCTTATTATTTTATCTATTTTATCTTTTTTTTTTTTTTTTAATGAACATGATATACTTGAATAAGACACGCTGGAATGCTCTCCGGCTATAGGAACAGGGTGACTACATTTGTCATTTCAGTTTTGGTTGTCTTTTTATTCATAAATACTGTAACAAGGTTAGCTGGTGTTATAAGTTCATATTCAGCCTAACCATAGTGACACAACGTTTTGTAATTGGAGGTGTATTGTGTCATTGTTGTTTAATTTAAAATCTTTCAAGTTCATTATTAAACGTTTTAGTCAAGTGACTATATTGCAAACTGCTTCTGGTACTCTTCATTCTGAGCTGGTAATAAGTTTGCTGTAACATCTGTTACAGCAGATCTGCAACAGGTCCTCTTACCATTTAGTGAGTGTAAATCAAGCAGCAATCTCCATCAAGCAACATAAAGCCAGTGTGGAGGCGCAGTTCCTCTTATGGCCAGTAGGGGCTGTCTCCGAAAACAAGTCAATCCTCATAGATCTCCATGTTAAAATGCCCCACTTTACCCCAAAGTAAACATGTTAACAGCCTAGTAGAAAAATAGTTTTGGTTTATAGATAATATCCACATTCACAACAACTGTACAAGGGTGATTTATTTTTTTTTTTTTAATAGAACATTAAAACCACTGACAGGAGAAGTAAATAACACTAACCGTCTTGTGACAATCCAGTGTTCTGCTGGGAACCTTTTGGACCTGGCATTCATGTGGATGTTACTTAAACATGTAGCACCCACCTAGACCAGACCAGGCACCCCCGCCCCATAGCAATGACACTCCTTGATGGCAGCAGCCATCCCCAGCAGGATGCAGCCGGACACAGTTCAGGAACAACTTAAAAAACATGAAGAACAGCAGAAGGAATTGACCTGGCCTCCAAATTCACTAGATGCTAAACTGATCAAGTATCTGTGGGATGATCCACAGAGGCTCCTCCTCTCAACCCATAGGACCCAAAGGCCCCCACTAACAATATTCTGTTGCCAGACACCACAGGACACCCTCAGAAGGACCATGTCCATTCTCTGAAGAGTCACAACTGCTTAGGAGGCACAAGAACTTGTCATAATGTTAAGCCTGACTTGGTGTGAACTAAAGTAATAATAACTGGTTTCCTTACTGGTCCAAATAGATATTTATTGTCTAAATTGCACTTTACCCATCAGTTCACACAGACAAATAGTTTTGTTGTCAGTTTAGTTGAAATACATTGTTTTAAATACACTCTGAGCATCTGACTGAATAGTTACGATACGTTAAAAAAACAATAAAAGAAAAACACTTTCTATATTTTCTTATTAAAGGCATTTAAGCTGATTTACCTACTGACCTCTCTTGTGTCTGAATTGCACCTTCTTCTGCAGTTGCTGTTTACAGATCTTTACAGATCCAAAATAATAATAAAATGAAAATACTGCTGCTTGCCATCAACGCTATTCCCATTTTTAACCCGGCCCTCATTAGCTATATGTTTTGATGTATTCCATAGCTCCCCCTCCCCTCACTCTTCCAAACACATGAAACTTGATGGCATGCGCTGGTTTAGAAACCGTTTCCCTCACTTATTAAAATGAGACAATGTGTTTATGATTGCCCCCCTCTGGGGTGTCTCTCTTCCCTTTGATCCGTCCTCTCTGCGTCAGCCTCAAAAGTTCGATATTCAAATCTGGTTACATTTATTTTTGTTTCCTTTACAGCGGATGGGCACATCTGACAGACTGACTATTAGGTGTTATTATTTCCCCTTTTCTTTTTTTTTCTTTTTTTTTTCGATAGACGCCACTTCATAAACTACACACAAACCGTGTCTTGATTGAGGAGGTTACAACCGTTGTCACAGAGCTTTGGAGGCAGGCGAGAATACAAATAGACAGATTCTGAATAAAGAAGCGTTTAAAGAGTTGTTTTTGAAAAGCAGCTCAGGTTTAAAACAAACCGCTCCTCAATGGGTCAGCTTCCGTCTGTGATGCCCAGTCTTGTTATCTCGGTATCTCAGACTGCCAGTCCAACAAGATAAAAACAAAGGTGTCGGTTCTAAACCTCAAGCTTCCGACGCCTGATGAAGCTGTCAACTGAGCGGTCCACCTTATTTATGAATCTTACTACAAGGATGCAAATGTGCAAATGCATCTCTCATACTGTCTACGGAATAAATGCATGATATTATATATAACGATGTGAGCCAATAACAGCTGAAGAATAAATGTTCAAGAAGTAATTTGTCACTTAAGGATGTTGGCCCGCTCAGTCTGGGCTGTAAGAGATTAACAAACGCACTGACTTTTTGTCTACAAGTCTAACACTACACATCCCAGATGTAGGTTTTGTGAAGAACAGATTCTCTAATGACAACGTAAGAGAATAGTTTGACCTAAAATATGCCATTTCCTTAACTGAATATCCTTTTTGGCTTTCTAGAGGAGCTCTGGGCAAATATTTCCGCACTAGACTTGGTCATGGACGACAGAGCTGCCCAACTAATGGTAACCATTAAAGACAGAAAAAATGAAACAATGTGATGTGAGTGGAAGTTATTTTCCAAATGTCTCTCCCCCAGACTAGCAGTGCTTGTCATACATTAATCAGGCATAACATTATGACCACCTTCCTAATATTGTGTAGGTCTCCCTTGTGCCTCCAAAACAGTTGTGACTCATC
>JASGAT010329584.1:0-11437 GCA_030220025.1 Chelon auratus | reverse complement strand
AATTAAGGTGTGATGAGAGGTGGGTGTATGTGTAGGCTCAGGAGTATGGCTGATGGCATCAGCCCCCATCTGGTGTAGCCAAAGTTTTATAGTGGAGTGTTACCCACGTTGATGTTGTTGTTTTTCTTTTTCCTCCTGCAGGTGTCCACTGCTCAAGGACCCAACGCTTACGGGAACCTGTCCCTGGTGCAGATTGGAAATATATCAGGGTACATTGACACGCCGGACCCTCCAACCATCATCAGCTACCTGCCAGGTCTGCTGTACAAGTTCAGCTGCAGTTACCCACTGGAATACCTTGTCAACAACACGCAGCTGGCCTCGTAAGTAGCACTCACGCGAGCACTTCTGCTTTTGAAACCGGCGTGAAAGGGTGCTGCTAGTCAGGGCCCGGAAGCCATACATCGAAACTGAAATGAAAGAAAATGACAGTGAGTAGGTGGACAACTGGGCAATTAAAGTACGAGGGAGGAACAAACCACTATGACTAACTGTAGAATACAATGAAAAGAAACTGTAACATTTATACTGCTCTGATTCTGTTGACTGTGCTAATTAAGCTTTGAATTTCTGAGGCTGTACTTTATGATAATGTCCATATTTAATTATTATGCCCACTGGACTAAAAACATAAAAAAACTCCCAGAAAATATATGTAATTGATTAGTACTGATGGTATTTGTCTTCCTAAAATGGATTATAATGCATTCAGAGACTATAAAATGCAAAGTAATAATTATTCAGTTACATCAACACATTGCTGAACAGACTCAATCAAACATTGTGTATTTTTCATATTTCCACTGTTAAAATCACTGGATCCACCTCCTGCATGTAAATTTGATGAAAAATGGTGGGGAAAGGGTTTTGTAATTGATTAAACAATCAATGTAAATGGTTGTCTAGGCTTTTCAAAATATGGGGTGTGTCAACCACACATAGTCCTTGACATATTTGAGGCAAGGTTTTAAAGTGCCATTATCAATATTGTAGGTATTACCAAATAAGGCAAACTCTGTACTTGTACAGTTACTTTCTGACTAAAAAAGAAGATTGAAACGGCCGTTCAAAATGCTTTGATGTTTTTTTTCTCTCCATTGAAGGTCAGCAGCTGCAATCTCAGTGAAGGAAAGCAATGGTACATTCATCAGCACGTTGAATCTGCTGCTGTACAATGTAAGTTCAGTCAAATCAAAATAATCTGTTATTATGCTTAGTCCGTTGTAGACAATAGCATCCAAAGCTCTGCAGCTATGTAAAGGTTACCTCTACCTTTACATCTGTCAACCGTTTCTAGTAAGGATGATCCATTATGAGACAAATTGTTTTACACTGCTGATGTGGGCGGTAAACTACCTTCAACTACTGAGCAAATCACTGTTGAACGGGAAAAAAAGAAGTGTGACACATGCTTTAATGGTGCGTGGTTTACGCGCAGGACTCATCGTACGTTCAGCAACTGTCCATCCCGATGGCAGGATTGACCCTGAAGACGCGGGTGTTCGCAGCTGTGAAAGCCACTAACTTGGACAGGAGGTATTCTGCCATCATCTAGCCGTTCAGTCTGAACAGGTTCACCTGCAGATCATGTTCAGTTTTGATCAAAGCATGAGTTTACATTTCCCACTGATCTTTGTTAGTTTTGATTAATAGTTTCATGCGTACATTTAACACCATGAGACTTAACAATACAAATATATATATACAAAAACTATGTAAGAAACCCACACCCCGTCCAATGCACCAGAGCAATCAATCTTCAAATTATGCTATGAGGGAAGAAAGATTTTCATCATTGCATATGTATAGTAAGATATTTTTATTTCAATCACTCACAAAAAACAAACAAAAAAAACCCAAAAACAAATGTAAATCAACAGCCACAGTGAAAAATGAGCTTTAAAATCTGCATGGTGTGTAAACGCTCGTGGGACTCATGGAGGGATTAGGCTCTCAGCTGTGTCACTTTGTTGACCTGAGAAGGCCCTTTGTGTTTTGCAGCCGGCAGGTGATACATAGATGATACAGGGCTGCACTGTGTGAGAGCCTGGTCCAGTCTGACGCTATCTCAGACTGGATTGTAGAAATTTTAAATTCCATTCAAGCTTATGAATTTTGACAAAACCTCTTAATGCGTGGATGAAAGGTGTGGGACTTCCCTTCTACTTTTCCATGCCTTCCCATAACTAGCCCGGATATCACCAACGAATGTCTTAAATTAGTTACATACACATTAGTCTGAGGTTACAATTACTTTGGTCTTGCTTCAGTCAGATGAGTGCATCTTCCCTTTGGCTCTGAACATGAGTCTGGTTTGACAATGTGAGGTCTTTGTGTCGGGGTCATTTGATCCGGTCTGCGCAGCTGATGGTGGGTGGATGAGTGTCAGTTGACACTAAATACATCAGCAGATGTTTTCCTACAATCAGAGACACATGAGCGTCTCGGTTAAAAAAATCCCTCCGCATATTAACATAACATAAAAAAATAACTTAATCCAGATGTGAAAAGTTTTGCTGGATGAGTTAGTGAGATTTCAGCCGAGAAACATTTCCTGCCTTACAGGTGACGGCACTGTACGTACATGTAAACTTTCCATCACGTTGTCAGGAAACATGTAGTCATTCAAGCATCAAGCTGACAGTTACACTTCCACAAAAAAAAACCCCAAATACAACATAAACGAGGGCAATACGCATACGTCTCCATGTCTTATTTACATAAAAGTCCCTGAACTCATAATAATGTAATAATTTCTAATGTTTTTTCAAACAGATGGAACGTTTTAATGGACTACTGTTACACCACGCCGTCTGGAAACCCCAATGATGACCTCCGCTATGATCTTTTCTTTAGGTAACTGCAATTTAAGTACATCAACGTTCCATTTAAATACATATATGTATTTTTTTCTCATTTCTCATCTTCTTTTCTTGTAATACTGTCCGTTTCTTTCCTTTCTTGAGTCAGCTGTGAAAAAGACCCTCAGACCACCGTCTTTGAGAATGGGAAAAGCCAAATGGGCCGCTTTGCCTTCGAAGTGTTCCGTTTCGTGAAGCACAAGAACCAGAAGATGTCCACCGTCTTCCTGCACTGCGTCACCAAGCTGTGTCGAGCAGACGACTGTCCGATGCTCGTGCCGGTGAGGCGCTGGAGCGCTCAGACGCTGACACATAACACTTAAAATGCCAGATATATTTGTCAGAAGTTATTATTGGGCAGGCGGTTCACTCCTTTAGTCGACCTAGTGACAGTCTGGCTTCTTGTTTATAATTTCCAAACACTGCTTTACCTAATGGACAGCCACTGAGAGCTGCTTATAATCTATAAAATCATACAGAATAATGATTCAAACCACCATGAGTGACTGATTCATCATTCACACATCCAGGAAACATCAACTGGTCATATTAATCATGCTCCATGTGTCTTCTAAACACCTCAGTCACAACTGTGCTACCATATCCCTCTTAGATTTGTGGCAGCAGGAAAAAGAGAGACGTCCTAGAAGAAAAGGAATCAAACGCTGCGTCTGGAAATGCTGTCCTGACTGCTGGCCCTATCATCACTCGGAGTGGTACAGTTGGATTATTCTTATTCCTTTGTTTTCAGATTTTCTATCGCACTAGCTCGCGTCCTCTTCCTGACATCATCCAATGAGCAGTGGTGCTGTCTGACGGGCCTTTTCTCCAAACCTGAATTACTGAATTACAGCATAACTGCTCACTTTTGAGGGAATTTTAAATTATTATAATTAATTAATATACAATGATATATATGTGTATATAAAAAGCAACTGGGACGGTGACTGATGGTTGGACAGCACCTGAAGGCATCCTGTTGTCTCCTGTTGTCTCTGTACAGGAAAGCAACGCACCATTGGACAAAAGCATCAAGTATTCTCGACTGATACTGTGTATTGTCTTTATCCTTAAATGCCGTTCATGTGTTTGTTGTTTTTTTCGCAGATGAAACTCCAACTAACAACTCTCAGCTGGGTAAGCATTCACAATCTGTCCATTGTGTGTCACACTTGTGCATCAAGATTAGGATGAACCAACATGACCATGTTATTTCAGTTCATAAAATATTGCAGGGGTGGTCCCTGGGCTCCAAAGTCAGTCTAGAAGCTTTGCTCTAACCTTGTTTACCAATGAAGACCAACTGGTGTCTTCTGCGTTTGCCTTTTGAATGTAGATCCTGTTTAATTCCTGCTGTTTTGGATGGATGAAGCATTTTCTACTGACACACACCTCTGTAGCTGAGCTGGATTAATATCAGCATGACACATTTGTATAACCAAAAAACAACCTTCAAATGAATTGCAATGCATCACCCATAGATGTCTGTGAAAATGAAGTCATCCAGGTCATGGTATATCCAAAAAAGTGCACCTATAGATGTTCCTATATGAAAATCTTTGTACTCACTTACTATATTTATGAGCTGGTATTGACGACAGGAACGTGAATGATCTTAATTGTTTCTTTCTTTGCGTCCGTGCTGCTTTAGCCTCTCTGAAAGCCCCAGTGTTTCAGATGAACACGGTGACAAGTGCACTCATCTCAGGCATGATCATCCTCGGCGTCATGAGCGTTTGCTTCTTCATCTTCGCCCTCACCCTCCTCAAAGGCAAGAGTGCTCCCGTCAGCACTCTGCCTGGCGTCCGCAACCCAGTCTTCAACTGAGCATCCGAACCCATCTCACTGAAGATACCTCCCCACCGCTCACAGTGCTAAGTGCGAGGAGCGAATAACAGATGTAATATGATGTTTGTGCATGTAGTCATTTTACAAGAGAGTACAAGTGGTAATTTAGAAACGGTTACCAGGTATGTACAGTGTGCATTAGTGTAGAAGTAAAGCAGAACTTGTCCTTTGTTTTTTAACCGTGCGGCAGGCCAGGCCTCGTGACCTGCATCTTATTATTTGTTGTGCAGCCTTAACCCACATAGCTGGGACACTCATAATTTAATTCTATACCTCAGCTATACAGCTTTCATTGCAGGTTGAAGAATCAATTGTAAGGCTTAAAGTGCATTGTAATAGTGTATAATCTGTCGTAAAACTCACACTTTCTGGTTAGAGGCTGAAATATGAGAACACTACATTAAAAATCTTATTTGAGAGAATGAGGAAAACACTACTGTATAAAATAAAGACTGATTAAGTACAACCTATCAGAATCTTCTGTCCATCGCCACATAAAGCACGCCCAAAGGATTTAATTGGCTGAGCAAATCATTGCTGGAGAATAATGAGTTCAAAACAGAGCAGTTCCAGACCAACTTTCATAAGCAGTATTTCATACTGAGTGTGCTTTGACATATCTTGTAGTCTTCTAGTGGGAGAGTAAGTGTAAAAAAAAAAAAAAAATCAACTTTGGGTAAAAATCAGAGGGTAGAATTGGATTAAAAGGCGCAGTTCCAGCTCCTTAATCTGCCAACAGTCTCTATATTTAACTTCCTGAGAATCAGACGTGTGTTTGTATCTCACAGGAAGACAGTGTTAAGGCTTTTATAGCAGTGTAGCTTTGCAAGTGGCCTCAGAGAGGTGCTATAACACCAATCATGTGAAGCATTCCTCAGTGAGTCTGTCTGCCAAGTTTCACTTCTGTGGCGTGACTGCAGAATGACTCAGCCTTATTAATATATCCAGAATAGCATGCATTTTAGTATCCCTACAAATATCAAATGAATGGTTCTGACCTTATCAAAGGCTGGACTTTATTCTGCAGGTCACTGTGAGTAGTAATACAACACCAAATTACTGGTGGACTACCACCCTCAGGGTCCTGATTCGTTATACGTCTATGTACTATTGCTATTACGTGAGAATGTCATTGCCACCGTCATGCCTGTGCTAAATAAAGAAAAGGAAGTGAACAAAATGAAGCAAGAAATGAATGAGCTTAGTTTAGAATGAAAACTCATACTGGCTTGGCGACTGGCTCAAAAGCCTTGACTCCCTCTTAAACCAAACAGTGGGACTGCAACACGCAATATATGTAAAGAAATGATAATTATAAGTATGGCTATATGGTAGCATAGCATGACAAAGTGACAGGGAATGCAACCAAGTACATATCATCTGTACAACATTTGTCAGGCATGCGCAGCAATACAGCGCCTATAGCTGGACTTAACCCCTTGACCCGAACTTCCTAACTCTGGGGGGAGGGTCAAAAAGAGACGAGGTGGCCGAGTGGTTAAGGCGATGGACTGCTAATCCATTGTGCTCTGCACGCGTGGGTTCGAATCCCATCCTCGTCGATACCTTTACGTACTTCTGGTTAGATGCCAGGCTGCATTACATTGTTTATGTACCTACAATAACAATTCTGATTCAGACCCGTAATGCTGATTGTAATGTTCCAACTGTTTCGTATTATCTATCCTGCTGTTTCTATATTCTACAATGGCTCTGTTCCTGTACTCTGTGCAATGACAAAGTTTTTTCACATCTAACAAACAAGCCATTAATCTTAGCTTGCGATTACATACATGCAAAAACTTACTGCAGAATCTTTGTGTTTTAGTTTCCAAATTACCATTATGAATACCAACTAATCCTTTCCTCTCTTTATTTTAGTACTCACATCAAAGGAGCAATGATTAAATGTTAACTAACAAGGAATCGTGGTGTAATTTCTAATTATGTGCAAAATGTTGTTTTATTACAAGTAAGCAGCAAATAAGAAAACCTTGCCTAGCTGGGACCATTTGTGAATGCCGTAGTTATATTACGTAGTACCTGATGAACAGCGGTATTAACTTTCCCTGTGTACATTATACAGAAGTGGCTTGATGAGGTTTTTTTTTTATTTATTAATTTTTTTTTGCTATAAAAAAATTAAGCAACTCTGTGAGTTCCTCTTTTTCAGGCTCAGACTCCTAATCTGTAATTGATTCTAGTGTCCTGTTGTTATTGTTACTGTATTTTACTACTTTTATTTATTTATTTTTTGTCTGAAAAAGAAAGAGGTGCAGGCTAGACAAAGAGGGACGTGAAAGGCACCCTCTCTGTGTGCTGTGTATTTGCAGAGCCAGTCATACCTAACATGTCCACTAGATCTCCTCAGTGAGTTTCTCTGACAACCCTCATTATCAGCTGTCTGTTACTGTGGAAACCCCAACACACAGTATATATGTACAGTGTATATACAGTGAAAATTAAAGATAAATCAAATCAAACTGTCAGTACCAGTAAATTAAATATTTGCAACAGTACTTAAAATCAAAGTTAAATATATCAGAGAACTTTTAGCCTAACTGTGAAAGTGGCCACCCTTAAACTAGTATCTGGTTGAAGCACCCTTTGCATTTATTACAGCACTTTGGCTATGTCTAATTAAGTGTCTATCCCTTGTAACATCTTGAATATTTTCACTCTTCAGATTGTGAGGCCCTGTCTGCCTGTGCACTGGTCATTGAAATCATTAACTTTTTTTGGTGAAACCATCCTTTTTTTGTGGATTTGGATGTTTGCAGATTACGACTCCTCGGTCTGCCACATATCCAGTTCACCAAAAGGTGAGCCAGGGATTTTAGTGTATAGGGTTAGGCTTATGATGATATTATGAACGGCTTCCTCTTTTGGTATTCACCAACCCGTGAGTGGAAATTTTTGATTACGTCACGGTTCATGAGTCATGTTCGCCATATCTCATCTCGTAGCCTCGAGCTCATGAGTATAATTTGAGTGCAGCAATTAAGAAACAGGTGTGGCGTAGAATGACAAAAAGGTGAGAACATAGGAAGCAAAGGAACCAAAAATAGGTAGGACACATTAAACATTAAAATAAACTCAACACTCACAACACACAAGGTTCAGATATATTAAGAATGACTCTCAGCTTTCAGGGCTGACTAATATAGCGGAATCATCAGAGAGTGAAAGTGAAAGCACTTCTGAGCTCTGCAGCACAAGAAAATCCCTAGAAGTCCACAGAACGCAATCAGTGGTGCAAGGTGACCCTGCCTATAGCAAATGAAAGATCCCCTTCACATCATCCAGACCACAATTAAACAACACTCTCAGTAAGAGGCGGGTGTCATTATCTAACTAAGATTCAAATTCAGATTCAGTTTAAGGCACGTGTGAGAAGCATGACGTGGAAAACAAGGCACTTTTAAAGAAGCAAAAAAATAGAACAATACACAATATATACAAAAACTATGATATAAATGTTTTAAACCTTTCAAAATGTCCATAGAAGATGTAAACATGGTTGTATGAATAAAGTGAATTAGTGGATAATATACTAACTCTGCAATGAACAGACGCTTTCAAAAAAGCTTTTAAAACTGAATAAAGAAGAGCACAGTGGCATAAAACGATGCCAGTGACAGTTGTGGATATATTACAGGTGAGTTGGCTGGCATAATGCATGTACATGTAAGGTATCATAATCAGATTGGAGAATTATGCATAACATTGAGGTAGGAATACAGCTCGGCCTTTGATGGCCTTTTATCTATTCTGGATTTTACAAGAAGGCAATAAAGAGAAGCGGAAAATGGAGAAATATGATCTCTCCTGTTAATTCCTATAAGCACTCTCTCTGCAGCATTTTGGAACAGCTGGAAGTCTTTTTAGGGATCCATTTAGGTAACCTGATGATAATTAGTTTCAGTAATCAAGCTTAATGTGCTGTTACGAACCTAGCTGTAAGGATGGGATATTGGAAGAAAGTGTAATGTAGACTGGACTGAAAATGAGGAGTGGGATGCGGACTTACCAGACTCTGACGCTGATCTGTATGCTTACCGGGGCCCCGACCTACTGCTCCTTTGACACGCTGTTCCCGTGGGCGAGCCCAAGCGGCTATACTGCGTCATCCATCTGGTTCCTGCGTTCAAGTTTTGTTAAAGAGTCTCTTTGACTTGTGAGGTCAGACACTGACGTTGGATGAGAAGGCCTGGCTAACAGTCTTCGCTCTAATTCATCCCAAAGGTGTTGTATTGAGTTGAGGTCAGAACTCTGAGCAGCCCAGTCAAGTTCTTCCACAAACTCTCTCATCCATGTCTGTATGGACCTTGCTTTGTGGACTGGTGCACAGTCATGCTGGAGCATGGAATTGTCCAAAAGCTCTTGGTATGCTGAAACATTCAGAGTTCCTTTCACTGAAACTAAGGGGCCAAGCCCAGCTTCTGAAAGACAACCCCACGCCATAATCCCCCCGCCACCAAACTTCACCCTTGGCACAATGCAGTCAGACAAGTATCGTTCTCCTAGCAACCGCCAAACCCAGATTCGTCCATCAGCTTACCAGATAGAGAACCATGATTCATCACTCCAGAGAACGTGTCTCCACTGCTCTAGAGTCCAGTGACAGCGTGCTTTTACACCACTGCATGCTTTGCATTGCACTTGGTGATGTATGGCTTGGATGCAGCTGGTCAGCCATGGAAACCCATTCCATGAAACTCTCTGCAGCTAATCTGACAGCCACATGAAGTCTGGAGGTCTGTAGCGATTGACTCTGCAGAAAGTTGGCAACCTCTACACACTATGCGCCTCGGCATCCGCTCGACAGTGAATCTCAAAAGTCATCAAATAGAGTAACTTAGTTTTGTCTGAGTTTAGAGTTTAGAAAGCTTCAAGTCAACCAAGCTATCTTCTGCATGGCAACAGTATGTAGGGTTTCCTAATAATATTACCGAAGTAACATAAATTGTTATGAGCAAGGAATGAATAGCAAGACCTATTCAGACCTATTCAGTGCATTGCATCTACATCTGGATTTAGATCCATTACCCTGTGTATTTCAGTCAGTTTTACTTCCTACCCCTCTGTTTTTGTTGAATTTCTCTCCACAGAGCGTGGTCGTGTCATTTTCTTTTTTGCCTTGTTAGGCTCCCCTGTCTTGTTATCCCATCAGCCAAGACCCTTTGTCTATATATAGTCCTATCTCATCCTCTGTCCTTTGTCAGTTTGTCTGTTTTCCCCCTGGCCTTTTTCCATTTATGTGTACTTGCCTGATACCCTCGAGTGTTCCTTCCACCAGTGTTCCTATTAAACTCTGGCTTTGAGTTCCATGAGCTTTGGTCTTCTGTAAGTATTTAGATCACCCCTTTTCTTGGGTTTATGCTTCGGCCTTAACCTGCTTCACTACTGTAACACCGTTTGTTTTAATCCGCAGTAAGTTACATTTAATAGCCTTGTATTTATAGAGCGCCTTTCTGCCCATTGGAACTCAATACCACTTTGAGTCACAATGACACATCCACTCATTCACACACAAGGCATGTGATCCACGTACCTGGGACAACCTTGTAGACAACCTGTTCTACTGAGCCACAGCCATCCACTATGAAAATATGACACACCTACTTACTTTTGCAAATGGGGGAAGTGACGGGTTGTAGCCTACTCGAATTGCTGTTCCACTTAAACTTACACACTGGGCTGGTATCTTTGTGCTATTGTAATTTAATCTACTTGTACTACTACTTACACAACACAATCATCTAATAAATTTTGTTTTAAGAAGAAATGAGTCATTAATATCAAAACTGCAGGTTAGTCATTTTTAGCATCGTCTTTTTTTATGAATAAACCTTTGTTGGATATGCCCTCGGTGTTATTACACAATTATTCATTTCCCCAGTAGAAACGAATTAGTTGAAAATGCCTGAAGGCCTACAAAACCTGTTTCCAGGTGTTATTGGCCATGACGAGCCTGTGCTGTGAAACGCAAGTATGACACAGAGCACAGCAAACACACATATAGTACGAAACAAAAGGTTTTTAAAAAATGATGAGTATAATCGGTACACCGAAATTAAGCGTTAAGAATTCACATACGAGACGACAACAGGCTCATTTTACACTTTGCCTACTTCCCTGTCACAAGATCCTGCTACTTCAAAGTCGCCCATGACTGTGATACTTTAGAAACACGGTCATGTTGCCGACATTTGTTGTGCATGTTCTTTCGTAAGGGTATTTTATTGCTCTGTGTGTGCCACGAAGGTTTGCGCAATTTGATGTGAGGCAACTCTGCTGCGACAAAGACGTCGCATTTCCTCTTTAACTGCCTATCACACCCAGTCCCCCTTGTTTGCTAAACCTCACGTGCCCCAGTGGGGGTCCACATTTCCCACAACACGCTAAGGCACCATGCGAGCAAAACCCCGCCTTCTAAGTCCATGTCTCCACGAGACGCTCTGCGTTTCACCTGCGCTTCATAAACCGAGAGAGAGACGCAGCCGGGCAAGTTTCGGACTTCCCTGACTCACACCTCCTCTCTCGCTGTGACCTAGCTCACAGCCATATTTGTGCCGCCCGCTGAGACTGCGTATTCGAGACCGGAGCGGCGTGTTGTACACAAGCCTCTTGAAGCTACTCTTCACTTCTAAGGATGAATTATTCGACTGTTTTCTTGTTGCTGGCTCTCGTGAGCGCCGGGACGCTTCATCAAGGTAAGAATAATC